>BQNB010102152.1:810-5810 GCA_026074375.1 Tanacetum coccineum
AGATCACTAATTAACACTTCGTTTCTTGACGAATACGAGTGTTCTTCTCTTGCACTTGAATGAGATGGAAGAGATGAGATCACTTGAAACAAGATCTAAGTATATTAGTGATCAAGAGTTTTAGTGAGAGAAAGAAGGTTTAGAGAGAGAAAGAAAAGATTGAAAAATTTCGTGCAAAGAGGAATACTTTTTCTGCTGGGAATGGAGCAGTATTTATAGGCATGAAATCCCAACGGCTATCTGGGGGCGGTCCCGGTGGTCCCTTATATATAAGGGGTCCGCCAGGCCTATAAGGGGGCCGCCGCCTAGACTCCGCTCCCTTTTTTGTCTTTTTGTGGGGAAAGTTGTATCTGGTGTAGAAGCTTCTGTTTTGGGGGAAAATTTGAATTTCAAATTTTTAAGTTTTTAATAAAACTTTTATTTTAATTAGAAAATATTTTTGTAAATGTATTTTGGAGAAAATACTTTTGTAGAATTAAAAGTGATGATTAAGAGAAAAATATTTTCTTGATCACTAATCATGCTTAATTATTTTATTTGTCCATACCTTAAGTGATCACTAATCTTATAAATGAAATTTTACATTTAATAATTTGTAAACGTTTATTTTTATTGTAAACGGTTTTTACATTTTGTTATTATCAAAACGTTGAGAGGTTAAAAAATATAAATAACGTTTTTAGACAATATTTGTATTAACAATCTTCCCCTTTTTGATGATGACAAAATATAAACTCATTTTAAATAAAAATAAAGATGTCAAATTATTAAATGAGTTATGGTCCATTTCTCCCCCCTTTTTGTCGAATTCAAAAAGAATGATTGTCGAGTTGTCAAAGGAAGAGAGGAATCGACGATATCAAGACTCCTCTTTGATGTATGCTCCCCCTCATTCGGGGCACTAAGGGATCGATCTTATGATAATTTGTATGCTACAAAACAAGGTTAGAAGTACAAATACATAGCATGACAAATATCTCAACACCATAATTCACACTTTTGGAAACTCATAAATAAAGTTCATTCAAATTCTAAGAAGAGCATATATAGCCATATAGGACAATATATTAGTAAGGAGGTGAAGTGAGGTGATCCCTCACTCACCATTGTGAGTAGCCTCACCTCTTTTAGTGTCATAAGCTAGAAAGTTAAGTTATGGTTAAGAAAGGCAAGTTTATTTTGTTGCAATCAGCATGTCAGACTGCAATTACGACTCAACAACAAGCCCACAATCCCATCTTGCAGCAGTTTCACCAATGAAAGATTCCATATGAAGCAGTTTCACCTTGAAATTTACCTTGGTCCTCCACTTCAGCGTAGGAATTTTTAGCATCAGTTTACCAACGATTGCATATCTTTTGTGACCATACCACTTCAGATGACGAGCAAACAACCTTTTTGTTAGCCTCAAAATATTAAGTCGAACAAGGAAGTTCGTTCCTTATATTAGGTCTCGGTCACTTAATTAATCATATGTTGTAATAGGCTAGACGGGTAAAAGGGCTTATTTAGTAATCTAATATTGTATGTGTAATAGGCCTAAACCCAAGTCAATCCCAAGCCCATCCCACCTAGAAAGCCCATGGCTCATTAGGGTATTTAAACTATTTTCCACTATGAAAAATGGTGTTGATTCTCATTTGTTATTTTTTCACTTGAATGAATTAACCAACTCTTGTTTTTCTCTCTCTAAAATTCTCTCTAAATTTCTTCCATATTTTCTCTTATCTCTTTTTCTTGATCATCATGGTGAAGTGAAGATTATTTTGGGTTCCGACAATATGGTAGATCCGTCTGTTGCTTTGGTGGATCCGTGGCTCATCAAAATTCAAATTTTCTTGATTTTTAACTTTTTCTACTTTATCTTATAACCATGCTATATGATACTATTTGGGATCTTAAACCTTAGGATATAACATGTTCTCCATATAATCCAAGAACCATTATACAATTCATATCACCACTTTCTCCTTATAATCATCACCCTCAAACACCATACTCTTCACATTTTCACCACATTTCTCACATACAACCTTGCTAGTTCATAGCTATGACTAGTTCATCCAAAACAAATTCACTAAACTTTAAAATAAAAATAGAAAGAATGAGTGTCAAGTATCCAAACTATGGCAACCTCACATCCTCAAGTGAAGAACAACCAAATGTGAGTCTCCAACACCAACCCATGTTGCACCACCACCTAAGCTTCGTTTTCTCATTCTGATAAAACTTGAACCTCAAGAATTTCCTCCACTTCAAGTGTTACCAAATGATCCTTATGTTTAAACCATGGATAATTGGCCACCGGGCCCCTCTAATCTATCTCCGCCACTATGTGTCTCTAGACCACCTCCTGGTTTTCCAAATCTACCACCCGAATTTGAACCATTGTTTGTCAACATTAACAACAACACACCTCTCCTCAACAACAATGCACCTCCACTAGAAACCATTCACCATCCACCACCAAATCTTAGAAATCATGATTTTCCTAATCCTCCAAACATTTTGGATTTTGTTCATCCAAATGACATGCATCACCTGCACAACATGTTTTGTTAATGTTGTAGCACCACAAGGCATGAAATCCAAATGCTCTAAAACTATGTCAACTACATGTTCTCCTACATTCGACACCACATCGGCCCTTCATCACACCCACCTTACATTTCGTATTAGCCGCATAATTACCTCACCTCACCCCTCGGATTATATAGGAAAATGTTATCTATCCCAAGATTTAGGATTTTTAATTGTTTAAGCTTATCATGTAATGGCTTTTATGCCAAATTTTATGTTTTATCCCTTATAATAGATTTAACATTATTTTTATTTGTTGTGTTGATAATGGATGTTTATTGATAAAATGAATATGTGTGTAAACATTTGTGATTGTCATATATATATAAGGCTTGCTCCACTAACTTCTGTTTTGTACAGACGCATCCATAGCTCGATTACTTGATGCCCACAAGCCAGGGGGAGCATACACCAAAGGGGCAGCCGACTTCAATTTTGTCGTTATTTTTTACTATTTATTTTTTGTGGCCCCAATTCGTAACGACGTGACATAGCATTCGTAAAAAACAAGACTTGCAAGATTCGCCTCTACAACACTTTTTGCATCGACAAAAAGGGGGAGAATATATGTAAACTCATTTATTAAATACTTATTTATTAACTTTTAAATAAGAATGAGTTTATATTTTGTCATCATCAAAAAAAGGGAGATTATTAATAAAAATATTCGTGCAAAAACGATATTTATATTTAATGATATTCATGTTTTAATAATAACAAATATAAATGTCATAACTACCTTACAAGTATTTACGTTAAACAGTTATTTAGTCGAAAGTGTACTTGAAACGCCGACACATCACATACGGACTGAATATGCCATTATTAACATAGTTAATGGATCAAAAGAAAAAAAATATTATTTGGCATAAATCTTTCTAATCAAATGATTAAGCTAACACATGATTAATTTAATAAGCTAGTTATTAATCATGTAAGAAAAAATAAGATTAACTATAAGTGGAAAAAACAATCTTTCCAAATGTTCCTAAATCTAGAAAATAATTTCCTTATTGGTGATAAGAAAATATTTTTCTCTATGAAAATCCATTAAACTTGAAAAGAAATATTTTCTTCTAGAAGAATCTATTAAACTAGTTTTAATAAGTACAAAACAATATTTTGTATAGATTTGGGGTTAATCACAAAATGACAAATATTGTCCCAACTCTACCCATGAATCCACCAAATACACTGGACGGATCCAGGGTATGGGAGGTCCATGAGTCGTACGTATCACTCCACTGAGATGGATTTGAATTTCAAAAGGTTGCCTATAAATACCAACCTCAACCTTTCATTTTATACAACTTTTGACAAATATTTTCTCACATATATTTGATCTTTTGTATATTCTTTGATCATTATACTTGTTAACTAATCCATTACAAGTGATCAACTCATTCCACTTTTTAGTAAAGAACACTCAAGAAGACGTCAAGCTTAAAGCGTTAATAGTTTAGTTGTGTCATCACGTTTGTGATAATCATTCATCTTGTATATCTTGTGTTGTGTGTTGTGTGTAACATATGTGTACGATAGGTTAGTATTTAGGCTATAAAATACATAGTGTGTTAGATTGGTTCTATCTCGATATAGAACTCGGTATTTAGCTTAGTACCGAAAAAAGTTTAAGCGACATGTACGGTTTTCTCCGCCTAAAGGGAGCTTGTTGACATAGTGAAGATAACTCTCAAGTTGGGTACTTGGGGAGTGGATTAGGGCGAAGAGGAGCTTCGTAGTCGCACCACTATAAATCATTGTGTCATCGGTTTGATCTTTCTTATCTTTACATGTTCATATCTCGTAGATTGTTTATTTACTTATTGCATCGCTATCATTTACACTTGTGTATATATCTTGAATTCACATAAGTCGACAATCTAAGTTTTAATTTAAAAATGGTAAAAACTATTCAACCCCCTTCTAGTTTCCAGACAGATAAAGAAAAATGGTAAATAGAATTAGAACGAGGAACTCCCCTGATATGTTGCTCGGGATGATTCTCCAATTTAAGTTCTTAAGCAAAAAGTGCGTTGACGAGGCTTCAAAATGAGTTCAACACACGTCTTTTTTCAGAGTATACCATATCGTCGATTTTTCTTATAGCAAGGTCCTGCATAAAAGATTAGAAGACAAAGGTGCAATTCCTATCTTCGATAATCGTACGGTTAGTAGTCAAATACGCCGTATCATGGTTATGAATACGTCGTATTAACAATTCTGACAATAATGCAGAAAAAAATAGAAAGGGATAACATCCAGGTTAGATCAATATGTCGTATCCTATAGAAGGGGATACACTGTATTGGTAACCTGGGAAGACAGACTTGATACAAAGTTGAAAATTATATTTTGGGTTGTCTCCCAGCAAGCACTTTTGTTTTTGTGAGAGTCTTTAAGTTAGACTCCCTTCAGCC
>BQNB010102152.1:13310-24309 GCA_026074375.1 Tanacetum coccineum
CCCACCCACCCCCCACCCGCACCGCCACAACTCCCCGCCACCCCGCCCCCCACCACCACCCTCCCCTCCCCCCCCCCCCCCCACCCCCCCCCCCCCACCACACACCCCCCCCATCCCCACCCCCCCCCACCACCATCACCCCCTCCCCCCCCCCCCCCCCCCCCCCCCCCCACCCCCCCCCCACCCCCCCCCCCCAACCCCCCCCCCCCCCCCCCCAACCCCCACCCCCCCTCGCCCCCCCCCCCACCCTCCCGCCAGAACCCCCATAGCCCCCCCCCCCCCCCCTACCACCCCCCCCCCCCCGCCCCCCCCCCACCCCACCCCCCCCCCCCCACCCCCCCCCCCCCCGCTCACCCCCCCCCCACCCCCCCACCCCCCCCCCACCCCCCACCCCCCCGCCCCCCCCCTCCCCCCCCCCGACCGCCCCCCCCCCCCCCCCCACCCCCCGCCCCCCCCCCCCCCCCCCCCCCCCCACCCCCCACCCCTCACCCCCCCGCCCCCCGCCTCCCCCCCCCCCCCCCCCCCCCCCCCCCCCCCCCCCCCCTCCCTCCCCCCCCGTCCCCCAACCCCCCGCCCGCCTCCCCAGACCCCCCCCCCCCCCCCTGCCACCCCTCCACCCCCCTACCCCCCGACCCAGACCCCACCCCCCCACCCCCCCGTCCCCCCCTCCACCCCCTCCCCCCGCCCCCCCCCCCACCCCCCCTCCCACACCCCCACCCCCTCCCGCCCCCACCCCCCCGCCCCCCCCCCCCCCCCCCCCATCCCCCCCACCACCCCCCCCCCCCCCCCCCACCCCCGCCACCCCACACCCCCCCCCCCCCCCCCCCACGCCCCCCCACCACCGCCCCCACCCCCCCCCCCCACTGTACCCCCACACCCCAACCCCCCCCCCCCCCCCCCCCCCCCCCCGACCCCCCCCCGCCCCCCCCCCCCACCAGTCCCCCTCCCGCCTCCGCCCCCCCCCCCGGCCACCCCCTTTCCCCCCCCCCCCACCCCCCCCCCCACCCCCTCCCAACCTTCAGCCCCTCCCCCCCGAAACCTCTCCCCTCCCCCCCCCCCCCCCCCCCCCCCAGCCTCCCCACACCCAACCCCCCCCCCACCCCCCCACCCCCCCCCCCCCCTCCCCCCCCCCCCCCCCCCCCCCCCCCCCCCCCCCACCCCCCCCCCCCCCCCCCACCCCCCCCCCCCACCCCCCGCCCCCCCCCCCTCCCCGCCCCTCCCCCCACCCCCCACCCACCCCCCCCCCCCCCATACCCACTGCCAAGCCTCCCTACCCCCCCCCCCTACCCCCCCCCCCACCCCCCCCCCCCGCCCCATCCCCCCCCCCCCCTCCCCCCCCCCGCCCCCCAACCCCCCAGCCCCCCGCCCCCCTCACCGCCCGCCCCTCCCCCCCCCCCCACCGCCCGCCCCCCCCCCCCCCCTCCAGCCCCCCACCCCCCCCCCCCCCGCCCACCCCCCCCCCCCCTCCCCCCCCCCCCCTCGCCCCCCCCCCCCGACCCCACCCGCCCCCCCCCAACCACCCCCCCCCCCCCCCCCCGCCACCCCCCCCCCCACTCACCCCTTCCCCACCCCCCCCCCCCCCCCCCACCCCCAGCCCCCCACTCCCCACCCCCCCCTCCCCCCCCCAACCCCCCCGCCCCCCCACCCCCCACCCCCCCCCCCCCCCCTCCCCCCCCGCCCCCCCCCCCCCCCCCCCCCCCCCCCCACTCTAGACCCCCGCCCCCCCCCGCCCCCCCATACCCCCCCCCTCCCAGCCCCCCCCCCCCCCCCACCCCACCACAACCCCCCTCCCCTCCCCCCCCCCTCCACCCCCCCCCACACCCGCCCCCCCCCCCCCCCCCCCCCCCCACACCCCCCCCTCCCCCCCCCCCCCCCCCCCCCCCCCCCTACCCCCCCCCCCACACTCCCCCCCCCCCCCCCCCCCCACACCCCCCCCCCCTCCCCCCCCACCCCCCCACCACCCACCCCCCCCCCCCCACTCCCCCCCCCCCCCCCCCCCCCCCCTCCCGCCCCCCACCCCCCCCCCCACCGACCCCCCACCCTAACCCCCCCCCCCCCCCCCCCCCCCCCCCTCCCCCCCATCACCCAGCCGCCGCACCCCCCCCCCCCTCGCCCCCGCCCTCCCCCCCCCTCCCCCCCGCCCCCCCACCCCCCCCCCCCCCCCCCCCCTCCCACCCCCCCCACCTCCCCCCCCCCCCCCCCCCCCCCCCCCCCTCCCGCCCCCCCCCCACACGCCCACGCCACCCCCCCCCTCCCCCAAATCACCCCCACCCTCCCCCCCCCACCCCCCCTTACCTCCCCCCCCTCCCACCCGCCCCCCCCACCCAGACCAGCCCCCCCCCCCCACCCCCCCCCCCCGCCCACCCCCCACCCCCCCCACCACCACCGCCCTCCCCCCCCGCCCACACCCCCCCCCCCTCCCCCCGCCCCACCCCACTCCCCCCCTCCCACCCCTACCTCCCCACCTCCCCACCTGCCGCCCTCCACCACCACCCCCCCCCCCCCCCCCCCGCCCCCCCCCACCCAACACTCCCCCACCCCCCCTCCACCCCCCAACCCCCCCCTCCCCTCCCCCCCACTCCCCCCCACCCCCCCCACCCCACCACCCTCCCCCCCCCCCCAGCCCCTCACCCCTCCACTCCCCCCCTATCCCCCCCCACCCCCCCCCCAAGCCCCCCCCCCCCCCCCCCCCCCCCCCCCCCACCGCCCCCCCCCCCCCACCCACCCCCCCCCCCCCCACCCCCCCCACCGCCACCCCCCACCCCCGCCACCACCCACCCCCCCGGCTCCACCCCCCCGCCCCCCCCCCCCCCCCCCCCCTCCTCCCCCCCCCCCCCCATTCCACCCCCCCCCCCCCCCCCCCCCGACCCCAACCCCTCTCCCCCCACCCGCACCCCTCCCCCCCCACCCCCCCCCCTACCCCCCCCCCCCCCCACCCCCCCCCCACCCGCCCCCCCCCCCCCCCCCCCACCCCACCCCCATCAACCAACACCGCACTAACACAACCCACCCACACCTCCCCGCCCCCGCCCAAACCCCCACCGAGGCCCACAACAAACCACAACTATCCACTAGGAGCCACAAGTCCGCACAAAGAACAAGCCACCACAAAACAACAAAAAAAATAAAGAACACCAACAAAAAATGAAAATCAAAGAGTATCAACACAAAAAGACCCCACCATACCCAGCTGCCCCCCCCTAACCCCCTAAAACACGGGACTTTATCCCACCAAACGGTAGAGTCCGATGGTCGCACGAATCACAACTGGCAAAGTACAGATTTTGATTTCAAAGGCATGCCATATACAATATCAACCTAAGCATTTATTTAAACAACTCTTGACAAATATTTTTTACACATACATCATTAATCTTTATATTCATTAGCTCATTATACTTGATACATTATCCAATACAAGTGAAACAACTATACCACCCTTTAGTGAAGAACACTTACAAAGACTTCAAGCTTCAAAAGTGTTTAATAGATTAGTTGTGTCATTACGTTTGTGATAAAAATTCATCTTGTATATCGGTGAGTGTGATGTATATTGTGGTATCATTGTATATGGATAAGGTAATAATTTAGCTACAGAAATACATAGATTTGTTAGATGGTTCTATCTCGAATTAGAACACGGTATTTAGCTTAGTAACCGAAAAAGGTAAGCGACGTGTACGTGTTTTCTCCACCTAAAGGGATCTTGTTGACGATAGTGAAGATAACGTCTCAAGTTGGGTACTGGGAGTGGAGTAGTCGAATATGATCTTCATAGCCGAACCACAAAAAATACATTAGTGGTCCGATCGGTTTAATCCCTTCTTATCTTATACTTTTCTTATGTCGTAATCACTTATTTTCATACGCATCACTATCATATACACTTGTGTATATCTCTTGAGTTCACATAGGTCAATAATCTAAGGTTTATTTTAAAACAGTAAAAACTATTCAACCCCCCTTCTAGTTTCCACAAACTCAAATAGTAAAATAATGATATGAGCATTTGAATAATAAATATTAAAACAAAAACGTTACTCATGGGTATCGAACAAGAGAATCAATCATAGAAGTTTTACCTTTTGTCCACCAATTCTCTTATTTTTTTCACTATTTTAAGAGAATGCTGATAATGGAATGGGAATCAATATTGATTTACCAATTCCATTCTCAAGTACAAACAAACACGAGAATGCTTTTCCATTCCATTTCTATGCTTTCCATTCCATCGTACCAAACGTCCCCTTAGACCTTAGTGACATTCGGTTTGAGCCTACCCAAACTATTCCTCTGGAGAACAATAACGACCCTCGAGTCTTGCATATACTACACTACAACGATTAGGTATACTACATAAGGGATTATAAAACTTCTGTGTTTGCAATCTACACACATCAAGTTTTTTGCGCCACTGCCGGGGAATAGTATAGGTTTCGACTTCTATCTAGCTTAGGTCTACCCACAAGATTCTTATCAAGTGAGATTTTTCTTTTATTTTTAGTATAGCCTTCTCGTAGTCTATATTTTCTTTGTTCCCTTTGTTTTGTAAATCACTCTTTCGCTCACCATCATGATGTACGAAAGACCACCTACCACATCCTTCCAAAACCCACCACGAAACACAACCTTTCCATTCCAAAATAATACCTTGATGTTCCAACAACATTAAGATGAATCTCTCTACGATACGTGGACTCCTTTCAAAAACTTAATCCAAAGAGTCCCTCATTATGGCCTTGATTTATGGTCCCTTACTCGATTCTTTTATGATCATGTCGACCACTATACCCAAATAGACCTTGACTTTGTAGCAGACGAGAACCTTAGGGAAATAAGTGCTGAAAAAGCATGGGAACCCATAGAGAATTATGCCCAAGGACAAAAAGAGTGGGACAACCCACCAAACATTATTTCTAAACATGAATTAGCAAGTTTGAGGGCTCAAGCAGAAAAAATGTTTGGGAATAAGAAGGCTTGGTTTGAGATGCCTAGGTGTATAGCATGGGATAAGGTGGATAATCCGAGCCCACAAAGTACCCCACAAGTGAGGAATACACACCGCTTGTGACTTACCTGGAAGAAGTAGAAGAGACTTTAGGAACCCCAATGGAGGTAGAACCTTTAGACGAAACACAACTAGAGGATTTAGGCTTGAATACTTGTGGCCATGACCTATTTCTTAGTTCTAGAAAAGTTCCTAGTGTTAATAGATCAGAGCCTCAACTTTTACCCAATTTTCACCCTTAGATGTAAATCTAGGAGACAAAAGAGGAACCTACCTACCCATCAACCCATATAGTCTGGGTAGTTTTAGGATGAAGGTAGTAGATCCATTGACCATTCATACATCGCCTTCACCTCACATGACGTCTTTCCACCCTAAGGATGTGTATTGCTATTATCACTCATGCATTGATGATCCTAAAAAACATTATGGATTTAAACCAGGTTTATTAGGACAAAGAGGATTCATATGTGTTGATTTTTCGAATTTGGAGATGATAAAAGATGATCAGAAATTAGAATTTAAAGAAGTTTTTTTTCAAGGAAGAGGACCTAATTTACCCGTTAGGCCAAAAGAAGTAAAGAGGGTTAGGATTAACGATTTACACCATTTAGAGCATATATTTCAACTGGTTTTCCAACATATAGCTCCCCTTCACCACAATGGTGTGTATCGTTACTATCACCCGCACTTGACCTTAAGTGTTGGGAAACCCTCTCTTTTGATTGTTAAATAAGGGTAGAGTCAGACACGTGACTCGAACAAAAACAAGCGCGTATTGGGAGGCAACCCAATCTTTTGTTTTATGCATTTTAGGAGTGTCGTGTGTTTTATTCTTTATTATTTGTTCTTATATGTTTGAATTATATGTGATCATGCTTTGTTTTGTCTTTAACTTCATCTTAATTGCAATGAAAGGTATTTGCATCAAATAAGTAAAGGGGAAAATATCTGGTTTATAAGAACCATTTCAAACATGTAAAATAAATAGTTTAGATTAATTCGCGTCTTGTGTCTTATGTGTTTGTTTTGAGTCATATGATTGTACTAATCATTTTTGTGGTTTATGCAGTAAATTTTTACAGGAAATAATTAATAGGATATTTGTACACAATTTTTTCCAAGAAACGAAGAAAAAATTATTTATAGTTCATGGAGGCAGCGTCAGGAATATTCCTGACGGCGTCGCCACTCCAGCTACAGTAAATTTTGTATTTTCTTGAAATTTTTGAAAAATTAATTTTGTGTAATTTCTAGAATTTTTAATTTTCCCAATCCTTGCAGAAAACCACGATTACATTAGTACATTCATCAACTGTATTGCTTTTTCGTAGTGTCCTAAACTTATAAACGAAGGTTTGTATATTATTTCTCCCGTAGAACTTACCATGATGTAGTTTTTCTGTCTTTGATTTGTAGTTAAATTTGATAAGAGAGCCAGCCCGAAAGTTCTTACGATATTCACATGACCCTGATTTATTGGATGCCGATTTAGCGGTTTATCTGATTCTTCCCAATATTAAGCAAAACCAGGGGAGTACAGTTTTTCATTCGCTTATTCTTTTTACCTTTATTTGTTTTTGGTACATGGTAAAACAGGGGACAAAGTTCAAAATGTGGTAGGGGAAATAAAGCTTAAAAACTATCTCAATTTGCAATTTGCTGTTGTATTCCTAAAAGATTAGTAATATTCGTAAACTTAGCGTAATGTAATTTTGACCCAAATTAAAAAAAAATTATGGCACATACCGATGAAAACTTAGTATTAATAGTGTCTCATGGATAGGAGTTATATGACTAGCACAAAAACCTTACCACTTAAAAAAAATCCACCCCAATGATGTGAGGTTCGCCTTTAGATCTTTAGGAATTAAGCATCCATCCTTGATGCTTTTATATAATCCTAACATTTAGCTTGCTTGAGTTAAGAAATGAGCAATCGCATGTGTCTTGTTCATGGATTTGATTGAGCATGTGTGGTTTTGTCGCTTTTCTTGAGCATTGATATCGGTTAAAATTATGAGAGTGTACCGGTAGTATATTAAATTCTAGAACTTGTTTTAGTGATGCATCCCGAGACCGCTAGTGAGATCGCATTCGTGAGATTAAGATTTGCTAAATGATAAGAGGTATTAGGATAAACTCATGTTTTTAGCCTGTATTTTGTATAGTTATGATGCTCTCTACGATCATATAACTACCTCACACCCTTGCTTCACACTTATTTTTAGTGCAAGATACCCCTAGTACACCCTTCCGAGCCTATCATTTTCGCGGTTCTCGTAATGTTTACACCCCACCAAAATGTTACACCCAAATTGCCTTAGCCTTTCTTGTATGTACTCATTTTTAGTACATTATTGTTATCACATTTGTAAGCCCTAGTTAATTACTTACTTAAGTACATGGTTACTAAGTCGAGTCTTTTATTAGTGTATACAGTTTTGGGTAACTATATGGAGATTCATGGTAGTTTTTATTTTATTAAAAAATAGGGAAGAAATCAAATTATTACCCCCATACGAGCTTATTGTACTCCGTGTTTGTTGATCCTTCTAATTCGGGTCATTAATTAGTTTATGTTGAGTATTAAAAACTCAAGTGTAGGGGTGCAATTATAAACCCCAAGTCATGTATTATGTATGTTTCAGAAGATGGCAAGGCAAAAGTGTATCGAAAAAAAGAAAAAAAAAAGAAAGAAAAAAAATAGTGAAAAGAGCGAGCCATCTTACTTATTTTTATGTTTATGTTCAAGAAAGGGTCAAGAAAAGAAAAAGAAAGATTTTGATGTAGAGTTTGTATATCTTTGTCCTAGTGTGGTTGAGTCTTGGCTTAGCAACGCCTTATACATATATTCTTGTGAATGATTGACTTGCCACCAGTAAATTTCCCAAATATCCCCCAATCGTGTTTTCTTTTACCCTACACCTATACATCACAACTCTTTAAAAGACCTCTTTGATAGTAATTCCTAGATGTTTACGCCAAAGCGGTGGAGGTTTGATCCTTTATCAAGCCTATGGTAATTTATATACTATAACGGGTAATGAGTGTTATTTTTCGTTTCCTATATTTTATAATTCATTATACACCCGAGAGAAATAGAGAATCCAAACACTTATGTGAGGTGCTAGTATATAATTTTCGTGCTTTTAATTACGAAGTCTAATTGGTTGTGCCATAAATTATCTTTTTTGAGTAGGTTAAATTCCCTCGATATTATTATTGACTAAGTAGAAAAGCTCATCTACTTAAGGACAAGCAAATCCCAAAAGTAGGGGTATTTGATGAGGTGTCATTTATACACTTTTTTGGAGTCATTTAACCCCATAAATCATGTAAATATCCCCAAAATGCGTGCTTAATAATTTTTTTTGTATGTTTTTAGCACTTGTATGGAATTTAGAGGAAATACACGTGACTTGGACTCAATTTGGATAGAAACGGAGAAGATTTCAACTCTACACGAAATTTGATATCAAGAGGGCATACAGTGCGAGGAGATGGTGTCACAATTCCTTGTGCCTGCGTCAGAAGGCCCAAGAGACGGCGTCAGATATTCTTGTGATGGCATCTAAAGTAGCCGACTTAAAGAAGTCCATAGAAGATTGGTGGGTTGACAGCGTCACAATTAACAAGTGATGCCGTCGCGATTATTTTCCTATATATACAACCTTAGTTTTTAGGTTTTTGAGTGGAATTCGTGGGTAATACCTAGGGAACGATTTGGTGCCTTAGTGCAGACGTTTTTTGGGTTCTTAAACCCTTTTGTATGCACCATTACTCCATGTTTAATTAAAGTGAAGTTCTTTAATCTCTTTAATTTTTCGATATGTCTATGTATTGTTTGATTAACTATTCTTCGATTTCAATTAACATGTTAGGCTAAATTTATTTGTGTTTGCTTATGATTGCGTGAAACTTGGTTAGTAATTCCTTTACTATTGCTTCTTGTTGGTGGTGTGCACGTTAGGCTCTAGAAAACTAGCTTCTTAATTGCTTGCAAAGACGTTTAAGAAAACGTGATTGTGTAGAAAGGATATCATCGCAATAGTCTTTATACTACCTTGCCCTAAAATGGTTGATCACCTTTTAAGTGTTTGAACGCGTATAATATAATCTTATGAGCCTTGTAATAGTCTTCATACTACCTTACTTGTGCGTTGTCTTAACAGAATATTGCATAGAAATTGGGTTCGTGTAATTCACTTGTGAATTAGGTAATACTTACACATTACATCACAAGGGTGACGAGAAATAGTATCGGGAAGAGCAAACTAAGGAGTAGTGCATGATTAAGTGAGCATGTTTGTTTACCTATACGAGTTTCCCTATTAAATTCGTTTAAAAGTAGATTAGTAGTTAATTAGTTAAAATCAAACCCCCTTTAAACTAGAGATTTTACTTGCTTTCTAGAAAATATAAAAATAA
Organism: Tanacetum coccineum; assembly: GCA_026074375.1. Classification (NCBI taxonomy): domain Eukaryota; kingdom Viridiplantae; phylum Streptophyta; class Magnoliopsida; order Asterales; family Asteraceae; genus Tanacetum; species Tanacetum coccineum. The sequence goes on from BQNB010102152.1 coordinate 22,750, forward strand.
AAAAAATAATCTTCGCTCAATCCTTAGACATTAGTGACATTCGATTCGAGCCTACCCAAACTATTCCCCTAAAAAACGATAACAACCCTTGAGTCTTGCCTATTCTACACTACAACGATTAGGTACACTGCTTAGGAGATTGTAAAACTGCTATGTTACAACCCACACACATCAGAGAGTTATATGATAAAAATGACAAAAGACTACTATTAACCAAAACAAACAACCTATATATATAAAACAAACGAAATGCATATCATAATTACCAAGCCGTATTTGAATAGTTACTTATCGTTACTCCATGCACAAAGAGTATCAAATCATCAGCACGGTCTTCCATATCTCATAATAACCATTCAAATAAAATAAAAACCAAACAACACTAACTTGACCCTTTTAATATGAGGCCAAAACCCAATAAGTCCCCCTAAATAGCAAAGGAAAAAAATTAACTTACCAATATACAGTAGCAACACCGCAACCCGCGAGTCAAATACCGATACTTTATACATATATCTCATATTAAAAGTCGTTGACAGTCACTTTTTCATTAGGTGAAAATAAAATAATATATCATAATAATTTATTTAAGTGTTAAAAGGATTTAAACGTATGATATTAAATAATTAAAAAACCAAATAGAGGTCGGCGTAGTGATTAGTGATGGCAATGAGACAAGTTTGGGGCATACCAGCCATCTCCCTTCTTAAACCAAATACTTAAGTCTTCGATAAAACTGTCACAACTTTTATCTAGATCTAATCAGGCGCCTCGTTGAGGCGTGATGCTTCCCTAAACCTGTCGTCTACTCGTCGAAAAACAAGGTGTTATCTTTGGGTGTGATTCTCGTTCAAACCCTGCTTAATTTTACGTTTATTATTATATTTACACTATTAGTACTAAGTTGAATAACTAAAAACCTAATAAAAATTAGTTATGTACTAACATTATTATGTCTTTAACGATAGTTTTAAACATAAATAATGATAACTTACATCATCACAAGTTGCAACTCACTTTAATAACATGACATAAAATATGTCTCTCTTTTCACAATTTGCAATCATACAAAGATAAAACCTAATAAATATTGGAGAAAAAAAATTTAATATGTAAATCTAAGATAATGTTATATGATTATAAATATAAGAAGGGTACCCGCGTGATGCGGCGGCTGGTACCCTTTAATCAAAAGTTTTGTCAAACAATGTTTTTTGATTACATGTTTTTTATGATAACGACTTTACGCATGGCAAAATTTTAGAGAATAACTTTATCGGATACCATTTCATATTAAAATGTCAAGCACATGTGCATCAAGATGTAATGACGATACGAAATTGGTAGTATGTAGTATTACGACGTTGTAATAATTAGCGGTGAAAGGTACTTGTAATGAAAACGGTAGCGAGCTATAAAGTAGACCAAATTCTGAACTTATATTTTATTTATTGGTTCACAAATTCATCATACGAATTATGCATGACAGCTCTAATTTGTCTTCTCTTTACAAATTCATCATACACAACTTTTATCTCTTTTTTTCTTTTTTTACAAATT
>BQNB010102153.1:0-24308 GCA_026074375.1 Tanacetum coccineum
CATGTATTTCAAACTTGTGTAATAGCTTGATCATGGTGATCATGGTATGTATATTTGTTAGATCGTGGTGATCATAGGAAGTTTAGATAGATCAGTGTGATCAAAGTAGTGTTTAGTTGAAGTGAAGTTGTAAAGTGAGGTATAGAAAAGTTATGAAGGGTAGTGAAGTCGTGAAGTGAAGTAGTGATGTAGTGTGGTGAATAATACTAAGGCATGAAGAAGTTATGTAGTTGTGAAGTTGTGTTGTGAAGTCGTGAAAGTAGTAAAGAAGTTGTGAAGTCATAATAGATTGGTTCTAGCTAAGATTAGAACTCGACATCTAGCTTAGTGTTGAAAATTGATATAAGCGAAAGTTGTGTACGGTTTTCTCTGCCATAAGGGAGCTTCTTGACTAGTGAAGTAACTCTCAAGTTGGGTACCCGGGGAGTAGAGTAGGGCGAAGAGGTGCTTTATGACCGAACCATTATAAATCATTGTGTCCGATTTGCATTTCCTTTCACTTATCTCTTTACATTTATACTCGCATTTATTGCTTTATATTTATACTTGCATTTGTGTGTTGGTTTGTATTGTTGTGAAATGATGTATTACTATGTGAACACTCATCATATTATGTCACGCTTGATCGGCAATTTGATACGAAACATTTTAAGATTTTGAAAGGAAACGTATTCACCCCCCCTACGATTTCCACAGTATGGATAAGACATGGGAAACATTTAATTAGTGTAAACAAAAAATAACAAAACAAATAGATTAAGTCTAAACAAATAAGGCACAATGTTGCTAGCTACTTTCCCAACCATACCCTTGAAAAAGACACAAAATCATAGACTAACTCATGCTTTAACACGAAAAACACATGCTTTGATAGACACAAACTAGACTAAAAAATGTCTAAATCAAAGATCAATAAAAACAACCTAGTTGGTGTACCCATAACAATCAACTCCCAAACATCCATAATATACATACTTGATGACATCAAATAACGTCACTTTTATAGCATCATTTATCCTATGTAATTAACCCATTTTGTGTAATTATTGCAAAGAATTGTTACTTAATCGTTTGTATTTGAGAAGTGTAGTAATTATGGAGTACTTGGTGAAGATTAGCTAAAAGGCGTGCATTCTGGAGCTTAAACGAAGAAATATAAAGATTATTGATTCTGACATAACAATACGCCATATCCATCAAGGAAGATACGGTGTATTTGTGCATGCACTTCACTAAAGACCACGAAGGAACAAGATTCAATACGCCGTATCTAGAGATGACCAATACGCCGTATTCAAGTTATAGAATGTGAATATTCTGGAAGATATCAAACGTGGTCCCTACTCTAAGAAACCCCTGATACGTCATATTGACCTTAGTCAATACGCCGTATCGACCAAATTCTAGACCTTATAAATAGAAAACTCAAAGTTGATTTAAGTGTGCTAAATCATATTTTCGATACCTAAACCATAAAAGTTGATTTTCAGAAGAGCAGATGATATCGAGCAACGTAATTAATTCCATAGGAAATAACTTGTAATCTCCTATACTCTTGTAATCATTCTGTTTTTGGTATCATTCGTTAACTCGGTTAGTTTACCTAGGCTAAATTATTACTTTTGTATTGATTATGACGTTTTAAGGCTAATACCTTTAGGTATTAGCCATTATTATAAAGATCTGAATGTTTAGTTTGTTTATCTTGATGTTTTAATTTATCGTTGAATGCTTGATTATGGTTATCATCATACTTATTTATGTGCTTTTATATGCGAACTATCATTCAACTGGATCTAGTGATATGGACTAATTAATCTAGATGTCGGGGTGGCTCTCCATATAGTAATTAATACATCTAGACCAATAGGATCATGAATAACGACCTATCCTTGCCTTTAGATTAGTGAGCTTAGTTGGACCGGCAGGTGACCCTTGGGATCAACGAGTACGTTCTTAATTAATTGGTAAAGACTTGGTTAGTGGACTACTAGTGTATGAATTGTCATTAAGCAGTAAGTGGGTAAAGTCTCTATGAGCTATGGTTTAATAAGATCACCATTGCTTTAATCCCTAAAATAGATTATAATCAGCAAATAAGGATGCTTAATGCGGATACGTTTAATTGTGACAGAATTCTTCGTATCTAGGTCTTAGGAAGAACTAACGCCTAAGTCTTAAGAATGATATGCCGCCACGAGATAAGTAATCATTGCACTAAAATAAACAAACCAACGTTCTAATCGGATTAATTATGACTAATACAGTTTTTTATATTTGGCTTGACCGCTCTTTTATCTTCTGTTAATTTGCTTGCGTGTGTTTTTGTGTCTTATATTGGTTTTAGTCACCACAAAACCCATGTCAGTCTCTCAGACTGAAAAACCCCCTTATCTATTAGATTTAGGATTAACATAGGTTTAACATAGGTTTAGCATAGAATATAACTAACCTAGATTAGATAACTAAAATATTAATAAATTGAAAGATTGCTTCTCGCTCCTAGTGATCGACACCCTACTTACCATGAAACTCCCATCTGACCGGGTGCATTGCTCGTTAAAGTGTTGTTTTTGGTAAAGTCAACAATATATAAATTAAAACTTGTAATCATAAAATCACAACCTTACTATAACACATCAAGTTTTTGGCGCCGCTGCTGGGGAGTGAAAATTTAATCTTGATTTTTATTTGATATTTTGGTTTTTAACATTAGATTAGATCTAACCCTTAAGATTAGTGTAATTTTGATTAGTGTATAATTCTGTATAATTTTGTATATTTGTCTTTAATTGTTTGTTTGTATTGTTTATTAGTTTAGTTGTTTGTGTGCTTTAATTGTTTTCATAATACACTGTTCTGGTCGACAAATCGATATGGCGTATCCACTTCTATTGAATACGACGTATCTGACTTTCTTATCCAATACAGTGTATTCATTCAAAAGATTAATACGACGTATTCAGTCCTATTGAATACGGCGTATCGATCATCTGATACAGAATCAAAAGCTGAATTTTCGTATTTGTTTTCCGTGCTCAATTTTCTATCTTTCTTCAGAGCAAATACTGCTGATATTTTTACCTTTATGACAGATCATACTTATCAGAGCTAGTTGATTGAAGAAGAAATGGCGAACAAGGAAACGAAATCAACTATGAGAGAATTCGCGTCTAATGACCAAGCAAATTACTATTCATGTATTACAAGCATTACGGTTAATGGAAAGAACGCCTATAAGCTAAAAGGAAAATTCCTTGAAGATTGGCACAATAATTCCTTTTATGGAACTAATGGAGAAGACGCGATCAAGCATATCGAATACTTCCTCATAATTGTTGACCCAATTGATTTACCCAATGTAAATCAGGATAAACTTAGAGTTGTTGTTTTTCTAATCTTATTGGTTGGAGATGCATAGAAATGGTTTAATGAAATTAAAGGGTCAATTACTAGTTGGGTGGATTTGACAGAAATTTTTTTAGAAAATATTACCCGCCGTCCCGTATCTGTGATGATGTGAAGACTGAAGTAAAGAAAGATCCAACTGATATTGCGTTTGAAGAATGGTTGGTTTCGAAGTTTTCTAACCATATGATGATAGATACATTCACAAAGAATGTTTTACGTGATTTTTGGAAAAAGAATGATGATCATGGAAGAGTCATTGATGATGGATCCTCCAATCTTAAGAAAACTGATAATGATAATGAACGAGAAATTGGTGAAATCTTTAGGATTGAAATAAACTTGTTCGATTATGAAACACTGATGTGCGAAAAATTCACAGAGTTCAATTACCTACTCAAGATAGATCCATATCTCCTTACTAAGGACATCGAAGGATTTTTATACTTATGACGATTACAAGGATGACTGGATTTACGAATGGAACAAAAATATACCATAGGTGCATGAGAAACCATGGATGGATAATGGAACATGGGAAGAACCAAAACCAGTTAAACATTATTGTAAGCCTTTCAATTATAAAACTGGATGTTCAGAATGGCCAACCTGTAGTTGGAAGAATGATGGATACTGTAATGGAGGAAACTTGCTTGGATCTTACATAGTTGGAAACTCACTCCATTATCAGGATTTTAAATGGTACAAAGCCTTGGAGGATGGCGAGTTGAAAGACGAAGCCTTAAGAAATAAAGCTATCATGGAAGGAATAATTGATGATGACGATGATGAGTCAAGTTACAATGGTTAGAGAAAAGGGTATGACTATGAGGATTCCAACCATGATCATGAGGAAAGAGAATACATGGATGAACATGACGTGGATAATGAAGAACGTGAATTAAATGATGATGCCACTTGAGAGCTACCGGCTTGCCGAATTAAAAGATACATGATGATCAAGTATTCATTTGGAGATGACGAAAAGTACGTTGCTATAAAGGAAGATGAGTACGATGATTCAACAAGCACTAGTGAAGAGGCATGCCGAGCATACCAAGAAATCTTTCGAATGATGAACGAAGAATGGATGGTAACTAGAGACGAGTAATGGAAGCTGAAGACCAAGTCTAACTTAAAGACTTGGCTGTAAACAAAAGTGCTTCCCGGGAGACAACCCAGATTGGTATTTATTTTTATCGATTTTGTCTTCCCAGACATCAATACGGCGTATCCGCTCCATACCATATAGCGTATTGAATGTCTAGACGTTACCAGTCTTTATTTTTATGCACTTATAAAACATTATTGTCACTTCTGGCAATACGACGTATTCATGCACATGATACGGCGTATTTGGCAGACTGACCCGCATTTAGATACTTTTTACAGGTCTCTATATGGCGTATTCCAGTTTATGGATATGGCGTATTAGTCTCATGTACACTTTATTTAGTTTTGTTTAAATTAACCATAGGTACTGATAACGCCCAAATTATGCATGTTTTCTATGGCGTTATTTGTGTATATTTTATCATTTCTCGTGAACTTTCGATACTTAATAGCTTAAAATTGCCTGCAGGTTCACTTGAAGACATCCTGAGGTTAGACACGTCTGAATCAAATACTTACATGTTAAAGAACACATCATTCAAGAGAAGATCAACAAACAAGCCCTAAGTGCCAAATGTGTGCCGCACTTACCATTTGTGCGCCGCACTTACCTTCAATTCAAAGACAGTCAAATTAGCATTAACTCAACAAGTATGCCGCACAATCTTTTGTGTGCGCAGCACTTCCCATCTGATATGTAGAATTTATGAAGACTTTAATGCTACTGTATTTACAACCTAAGTACGCTACACATATCCTCTTGTGCGCCGCACTTACTCAATAAACATTTAATACTTATGCATTTAATCACCAAGTACGCCGCACAATCTTTTGTGTGCGCCACACTTTCACCCGAATTTTAGCCTATAAATAGAGCCTCAAAATCTCTCATTTTCATATCATCATATCAACAAACAACAAAAACCCTCTCTCCCACACAAACCTTTTCTCTAAACATAAACACCATATCTTTTGGAGATTCAAGATTGAAGAACCAAAAACGAGGAAGAACATCATATTAGTATAAGCAATATAATGAAGTGTGTTATTGAAGCAAGTTATGTTATGAACACCATAGCCATGAGAGGCTAAATCTCTCATGACTACTCAGTGACGTTATAATAATGAATAAGCATTTGGTATGATCGTGATCTCTTTAATCTCAAGCTTATGTTGGAATCCTATTATATCTTATCTTGTCCATCTTTGCTTATCAACATAAATTAAATAATCATATCGGTATAGGTCGAGAGACCCGGTATGATCTATGTGGTTTTAAAGATTTGTCTATGATCTTTATCGTTTGTGCCAAGAAATCCACTTTCGTAAATTGATAAACAAATTAAGCTTTGATATATTAGTAACTGGATTATTTGATTGACACATTTGGTCTAGTTAACTAAATATAAGTCTTGAGTTAATTAAGTTAGTTTGTGAAAACGTTTTCTGACGAGAAAATCATTTTTATAAATTAAGGTCCCATCTTCAAGGTAAATATCATTACCAGTACTTATAAATTATTTTTAACTATCCGAGTAGTCATCTTTATTATCACTGGTAAAACAAAAGTTACTTTTAAAATTGTTAAAGTCTATTTTCTTTCTGATTATTTGAACACTACTCAAATCCCTATGGAACGACCTAGTCTTACCTAAAAAGATTATACTACATACGTGGGTTATACTTTTACCCGTGTGTTTCCCTATAATAAAATTGGTATTTTCAGTCATTATAAATTTAAAACTTTTGAAACACATCAAAGTTTTTGGCGCCGACCTCAAAGTTTTTGGCGCCATTGCCGGGGATTTTTAAGCTGTTTTGTAGTCAACTCTGGAAAATTATTTAACTCCCCATCTTTTTCAAAAAACCGCCGTACAGTTTTCTAGCAAACTGACCCAACAACAATTCGGTTTCTCTCCGTAGATTGCAAACTCGTGATCCAATTCTGGAACATTGTTGAACCGTACCTGAAACCTGAAGCTGACTTCTGAATCGAAGACTTCGTCGACAAAACAAAAGAGTTCCATTCAATCAAAGAAACAACCCACCTCAACACCCAGGAATTGTCTACCCGTCAATTCTTAACATCAATTACTTTCGTCACTTTCTTGATATTCTTTGAAATTATGATCCAATGGATGATGAACCCATGTGGGCTACCGACCGTGTTGTCGCTCCGACTCCTGGTTCCGCAATCACTATTCCAAAAACCACGAATGAATTTTCTATTAAAGGTAAACACTTGACTCTTGTCAAAGGAAACTAATTCGATGGAAGAGAACGAAAAACCGATCCTCACAAAGCACCTTCACGAATTCCTCTGAATCTGTGATATGATTAAATACACGAGATACCAAAATGAAGCTGTCCCGCCTAAACTGATTGGTTTAGCCTAACATCTGACTGGAAGAATGCAAACACTTGGCAGGACGAACTCAACAAAGAACTCATTGAATACTGGGATGAATTCGAACCGCTTTTAATAGCCGATACTTTTCCCCTAGCACTTTCGATGCTTGGCGCTCGTGACCAACTTCCTTGGAGAAATCCGAGCTTTCTCTCAACACGAAAACGAATCTCTAACCGATGCTTGGCTTCGCATGAAGGAAATGCTGTGAAACTGCCATGGTCACAATCTGTCAAAAGGCAATATTATCAAAATCTTCTATCATGGTCTCAGCGAGATAACTCAAGAAGTCCTAAATGCCACTGGTGGTGGTATTTTCCTCTATAAAACACCTAATCAAGCTTATCAGCTTCTCGAAGATAAAATCTTACTCAAGCTCGATTGGGCTAAAAATTAAAAAACCAAATCAACTCTTAAGAAAACTGTTGCTTTCGTCGATGAAGGTAGCAGTAACTCCGATACTGACAAAATTATGGCCCGAATGGATGCCATGACCATAAAGATGGACGCTCAGTACAAAGAACTCCAATCTAATGCTAAAGAAATAAAACCCGATCTTGATGAAGATGACATACCCATGTCTCGTGAAGAAGAGGCAAAATTCATGCAAACTTTTCGTAAGACTCATTTTTACAATGATTACCGTGATTGAGACTCAAATCACGATAATTGGCGTTCAAACAAACAGAATAGTTACATCGAGACAATATCGATTCCATAAACCTGATGATAAACCATATGATCATCATAAACAATTCATGTTTTCAGATGTCTCAGTAATCAACCATGATTTCATCAAAGTAACATTCTTGGATATTCAAAACTCAACTGAAACCGTTGCCAAAAATCATCAAGCTTCAATTCAAAATCTTAAAACCAAGTTTGACAAACTTGCTGACAAGCAATCTGGTCGACCATCTGGATCTCTTCCTAGTAACACTCAATGAAACCCAAAAGGACACAATTCTAAAGCCTACCAACCACCATAATCTCGCAATGAGCATGTAAATGTCGTATTCACAAGAAGTGGTAAATCCTACAACTCACCAATTCACTCTAATGATCAACAAACCAATTATGAAACTCCTATCAACTTCGATAGCGATGATGAAGACGAAGAACCCACACCACAACGAAAAACTCAAAATCCAAAACCAGTCAAGGAAACTCCATTACCCAAACCATATAAACCAAAAATTTTGTATCCTCAACGTCTAAGGAAAGAGAAAATGGAAGCTCAATACGGAAAATTTCTTGACGTAATCCGTGAAGTTTGAATCAATGTACCTCTTATCGATGTCTTAGCCGGAATGCCTAATTATGGAAAATTTCTCAAGGAACTCATAAGCAACAAACATAAGATCGAACAAATCTCTACCGCTTTCTTAAGCGACGAAAGTTCAGCAATGATCTAAAACAAAGTTCCACCTAAACTCGGAGACCCTGGAAGTTTTCTTATTCCATGTAATTTCAACAAAACATTCTCCTGTAATGCCTTAGCAAGTCATGGGGGCTTGCTTAACCTTATGCCATATTCGCTATATGCCAAATTATCTCTCGAAAGTCTTAAACCTACCAAAATAAGCGTCAAGATAGACGACATATCATTCCATTTACCCCTGTTGGAATAGACCCTGAAATATGCTCGTTGAAGTGGTAAATTTCACCTTTCCTACTGATTTTGTTTTTTTCTCCCGAAATGGAAGTATAGATAGTAAAGTTCCCCTATTTTGGGACTATCCCCCCCCCCATTTTCTTCACACTGCTGATGTAGTAATTTCGAGTTAAACAGAAAACAACTCAACCTTGGAGTGGAATGAACGAATGATTTTTCAATATTAATTCTGCAATGAAACACTCCTATTCAAATGATGTTGAAATGGAAGAAGATAGCAAAGTTCCTCTCATTTTGGGACGACCCTTTCTTCACACTACTGATGCAATTATTCGAGTTAAACAGAAACAACTCAATCTTGGAGTTGGAATTAAACGAATGATCTTCAATATTGATTTTGCAATGAAACACTCCTATTCAAATGATGATACATGTTTCAGTATCGATGTCATCGATGAAATCTTAGAAGAAGATTTCGATGCTCTTTAAGACGAAGGTAGTAAAATCCTCCATTCCATCGAAGGAACCCTTCTCAAAGAAGAAATATTTGTTGAATTCGATAAATTTATGGCAATGACTGTCAATGAAAATTCTGACTCTGAATCCGATACCGAAGAACCACCATTCGAGAAAATCACAATCAATACAGACTATAAAATCAAAACATCTCTTGAAGAACCTCCTACGGATCTTGAACTTAAACCCCTTCCTGATAATCTGGAATATGTATTCCTGGAAGAACCCTCTTTTCTTTTTGTTATCATATCATCTCAGCTTTCCAAAGAAAAGAAAGACAAACTTGTATCCGTCCTTAAAAAGCACAAGGAAGCTTTTGCTTGGAAAACAACAGACATTCCTGGTATTGCCCATCATTCTGTAAACACAAGATACAACTTCTGGATGACAAGAAACTTGTTGTCCAAAAACAAAGAAGGTTGAACCCAAATATGCAAGAAGTTATTAAGAAAGAAATCGTAAAACTCTTGGATACCAGTATTATTTATCCAATTGCCGATAGTCCTTCGGTTAGTCATATTCATTGTGTACCAAATAAAGGTGGTATTACAGTCGTAACCAACAAAAATAATAAACTTGTTCCAACAAGAACCGTTACGGGTTGGCGAGTATGCATTGATTATCGTAAACTCAATGAAGCAACCGCAAAAGATCATTTCCTTTTGCCGTTAATGGATCAAATGTTAGAAAGACTAGCAGGAAATAAATATTTCTGTTTCCTTGATGTTTTTTCTGGCTATTTTCAAATTCCTATCGATCCTAATGATCAATAGAAAACAACGTTCACATGTCCTTTCGGAACATACGCTTATAGGAGAATGCCTTTCGAACTATGTAATGCTCCTGCCACATTCCAAAGGTGCATGTTGGCAATCTTTCACGATATGATTGAAGAATCAGTTGAAGTATTCATGGACAATTTCTCCGTCTTCGGAAACTCTTTCGACACATGCCTAAACAACCTCGATAAAATGCTCCAACGCTGTAAAGATGCTCATCTTTTCCTTAACTGGGAAAAATGTCACTTCATGGTCAAAGAAGGAATTGTGCTTGGACACAAAGTGTCCAGTGCAGGACTTGAAGTCGACAAAGCAAAGATCGACGTAATCTCAAAACTTCCACCCTCGACTAATATTAAAGGTATTAGAAGCTTTCTCGGACATGCCGGTTTTTACCGACATTTCATTAAAGATTTCTTGAAAATTGCCCGACCTTTTACTAAACTACTTGAAAAAGATACTTCATTTGAATTCGATGACGAATGTCAAAAAGCATTCGAATTTTTGAAGGAGAAACTCACATGTGCTCCTGTGATCGTAAGCCCCAATTGGAATCTTCCATTTGAACTTATGTGTGATGCAAGTGATTTCGCAGTAGGAGCCGTCTTAGTTCAAAAAGATGGTAAAAACTTTCACCCAGTCTACTTCGCAAGTAAAACTCTTAATACAGCTAAACAAAAATACACCGTAACCGAAAAAGAACTTATGGCTATAGTTTTTGCATTTGAAAATTTCAAATCCTATCGTATTCTCTCAAAAACTATTGTTCACACCAATCATCCAGCTTTTAAGCATTTATTCAAGAAACAAGATGCTAAACCACGCCTAATTTGATGGATTCTACTTCTGCAAGAATTCAACATATACATCGAAGACAGAAAAGGTACAAAAAATGTTGGTGCCGACCACTTGTCCCGAATTAAAAATTACAAAATAAGCGATGACAGTGAAGTTGATAACTTTCTTGCAGAAACTCTTATGGAAATCAATACCAAAGATGAACCATGGTTCGTAGATTTTGCAAACTACTTGGTAGCTGATATTATACTAAAAGTAATGACGTACCAACAAAAGAATAAATTTTTCTCTAACCTCAAACACTACTTCTAGGAGGAACCTTACCTTTTCAAAGTATGTTCTGACAGAATGATCAGACGCTGTGTATGCAGATTAGAAACGCGAACAATTTTAGATCAATGTCACCATGGACCAACTAGTGGACATTATGGACCCAACGTAATCGCTAAAAAGGTCCTAGATTCAGGATTTTACTGGCCAACAATCATAAAAGAAGCTCATACTCTAGTTCACCTATGTGAAGCATGTCAAAAGACGGGAAATATATCAAAACATGATGAGATGCCCTTAAACAACATTCAAGTATGTGAAATTTTCGACATATGGGTATCGACTTTATGAGACCATTCCCAAAATCGTATAAGTTTTAATATATTCTTGTCGATGTTGATTACGTATCTAAATGGGCCGAAGCTCAAGCTTTACCAACCAATGATGCCCTAGTAGTTGTCACCTTCTTGAAGAAACTATTCTGCCATTTTGGAATGCCCAAAGCTCTAATCAGCAACCGAGGTACTCACTTCTGCAACAAAATAATGGAAAGAACCATGAAAAGATATGGAGTTAACCACCGTTTTCCACATCATATAACCCTCAAACTAGTGGTCAAGTTGAAAATACAAACAAAGCTCTTAAAAGAATTCTTGAAAAAAAACTGTTAAAGACAATCATGCTATTTGGTCAAGAAAACTTGATGACGCTCTGTGGGCTTTTCGCATTGCCTACAAAACACCTACCGGTACAACACCTTACAAACTTATATATGGAAAGAATTGCCATTTACTATTTGAAATTGAACACCGTGCATACTGGGCTCTGAAGAATTGCAACCCAGATCTCATCGTTGCGGGTGAGAAAAGAATGTTTCAGTTACACGAGTTAGATGAACTTAGACACTAAGCCTATGAAAACTCTAGATTATACAAGGCTAGAACCAAAGTCTGGCACGATAGAAATTAAAAATGAGAAAAGAATTCATACGAGGAATCAAAGTTTCGCTATTTCACTCGAAGTACAAATTTAAACAACCGAAACTCAAATCTTGATGGTTAGGACCTTATGTAGTGAAACATCAATACCCATCCGGATATGTTGAACTTTATGGAAAAGATGGAAAGATATTCATAGTCAATGGCCATCGACTTAAATTATATCATGAAGAAGATAATGACCCAAGGGAAGCAGTAACTCCCTTCTTCCCTAAAGAATGACTCCTAAAGTATAAGTCTAGCTAACGACTCTCTTAAAAATTAAGCGCTTCTCGGGAGGCAACCCGTGCTTCACTTAAGTGTGGAGGAGTTTCTTATCCATTCTTCTATTAAAAACAACAAAAATATTTTCTTTTTGTGTGCTTTTGTATTTACTTTTATGCAGGTACTTTAGCTTAAAGATATAGAAAATTATGAAGTATGCTCAAAGAATAGCTCTCTCATAGCTATACATTTCTCTCTGCCCCAAGAAGTACCGTTTTCCCTTAATTTTCCCTATTCTATCTCTATTAACAATCATCACATTGAGGGTAATGTTCAACTTGAGTGTGGAGGGGAGCCAAATAGGAAAAATTAATCATATCCCTCCATGTTTGCCCTGCCAAAAAAATATTTCCAACTGATATTTTATGAAAAACCTTAATATATATATGCTTTTAAAATATAAAAAAGCTCTTAGTAAGGCAAATCCAACCGGATTGACATTATAGCTAGCACAACCCAGTCTACTAAATTGTGAAAATTCTAAGCCTTTAGAATATCCGGGTATCTACCTTTCATACCCAAGATAATTGATGCCTTTAGCTTGTTCGAGTTAAGGTTTGAATGCAGTCATATGTGTCTATTCCGTCGTTACTGATGTGTACGTATGGTCTTTGTCGCCTTTTCTGGAGCAATGATATTGGTTGATAATTATATTTAAGAGAGCCAGGTAATTTAGAAGCTCTAGAACTTGTGCTTAATCATCATTTACTAGACCGAAGCCTAATCGTATGTAAAAGATTCCGCAAGTCCCTGTTCTTGCAAGTGCTCCCTTTAGTGCTAAATTGCTATAAGTTCTAAGTAAAGAAGTTAAAAATGAATGAAGAAGTTCTGTGCCAAGCCTTAGTTATCATTTGGTAAAAAAAATAGAAGTTCAAAGAAATAAAGGCTTAAGTCCCGACACATGAAGATTAGTATATGCTCCCGCTTCAGTATCAAGTTCCGCCCTTCGGTCAGGTTTATGTGTTGGGATTAAAAGCCTTCTTAATGCTGTTAGTATTACTTCTAATCTTATTGATGTTAATGCTACTCAGTTAATGTTAGTGCTGTCACACCCCGCCTAGGTGGAAACACGAGGCGTAACATCATGGATATCATCATAACACAATGGTGTCAACAATAGAGAGAACTAAATTAAATAAATAAACAAATGAGACACAACGTGTCACTCCACGTCACGACAAATGATTTTATTTTTGCTTCCATTGCTTGATGGCAAGAAATAAGCTAAGTGTGGAGGGATTTGATAACGCCCAAATTATACATGTTTCTATGGCGTTATTTATGTATATTTGATCATTTCACGTGAACTTTTGATACTTAATTAGTTTGAATTTCTTATAGGTTCACTTGAAGATACTACAGTCCCAAGCTCAAGAATCTATACACTTTAGGAGGCGAATACAAAAAAAGAAAAGATTTCTAGCTAAAAAGTCAAGAAAGTAGTCGCACTTATAACATTGTGCGCCGCACTTTCCTCTGAAGCCAAAACCACCACACTTTCTCCTAAAGTTTGAAGAATTAATGTCTAATAAATGCACCTGCATTAACTCCTCAAAACCGCCACACTTATTTGTAAGTGCACCGCACTTCCAGTAAAAGCCATTAAATGCTATCAAATTAACTCCTCAAGTCCGCCGCACTTTTTCCAAAAACCGCCGCACTTTTCACCCAAACTTTCCTATAAATTGAGGATGAATTTTCATCCTCAAAGCACTCATCCTCACTATCATTCTCACTCTACAAATCTTCTCCCCCACATACATACTTCCCTAACACCAAAAAACACATCTTCCTTTGAAGAAGAAGATCTAACGATCAAGAACGAAGACGTTTTCCTACTTAGTTATTGAAATAATGGAAGTTTATGTAAAGTGTACTTTTGTTATGAACTCCTTAGCCATGAGAGGCTAAATCTCTCATGACTACTCGGTGAAGTTACGATAATGAATAAGTGTTTGGTATGATCTTGATCGCTTTAATCTTAAGCTTATATTGCAAACCTATTGTATCATATCTTATCTATTTTTGCTTATCAACTTAGATTATATATTCATACCGGTATAGGTCGAAAGACCCGTTCACGATCTATGTGGTTTAAGGTTTGTCTTTTATGGTCTTTAACGGTTTGTGCGAGGAAATCCCACTTTGTAAATTGATAAACAAAATAAGCTTTGATATAATAATAACTGGATTATTTTTGAGTGACACATTTGGTCTAGTTAACTAAATATAAGTCTTAAGTTAACCAAGTTAGTTTGTGAAAACGTTTTCTGATGAGAAATCATTTTTATAAATTAAAGTCCCATCTTCGAGGTCAAATCATTTCCAACACTTATAAGTTATTTTTCAACTATCCGAGTAGTCATACTTTTTATCACTGGTAAAATAAAAGTTATTTCCAAAATTGTTAAAGTCTATTTTCTTTTTGGTTATTTGAACACTACTCTAATCCCTGTGGAATGACCTGGTCTTACCTAAAAAGATTATACTGCATACGTGGGTTATACTTTTACCCATGTGTTTCCATATAATTATCCGGTATTTTCAGTCTTATAAATTTAAAGCGTTTGAAACACATCATGGGGGTCCCCAAAATGGTAGAAATTATCCCGGTTGTAGCATGGTACGGTCGGGAAACGGGTTTGTCTATGACCAAAATCCTTATTCCTATAATGAAATCACTAATTTCTTTAACAACCCGCAACACCCGATTGAGCATACTCGTCGTGTGGAGTTATGGTGAGGAAACCCTCACCCCGGGCAGCGGCAACTATGATCAGGGCTGTTACAATCAAGATTTTGGTTATAACCAACCTTTTTTCTATTCTCCGAGTCAGCCACAACAGTTCGACTGTTGTGAGTTCTGTGGAGGTCCACATTATAATTTTGATTGTCAAGCAGGGAATACACCCATTTATGATCAGGGTCCTTGCTACAATCAAAGTTTTAGTGATGGCCAACCTTCATTTTATTCTTTGTATTAGCAATAACAGTTTGATTGTTGTGAGGTCTGTGGAGGTACCCATTATAACTCTAATTGTCAAACCAGGAACCAACTTGTCTATAAGCCTAATCCTGGTAACAATTATTACTTTCCTTGTTTTGACCAACCTCCACAGTACCATATTGACCAGTCGCCCCTTTAGGATTTGGATTTTGATAGTCAGTTTATGCGTTCACACAGGGATACTAACCATATTTTGAGGAAAACTTTTTTCTTCTAGAACTCTAAAGGACCCATTTCACCTATAGATGAACCGGAGGGGGTAGTAGTTAAGATTTCATCGTGGAGGGCCCTTGCATTTGTGTCGATGTGATCAAATGCTAAGACAACTGAAGATCGCTGGTTACGTGACACCTCCAACCACTGGCAGGTCACTCCAACCCCTCCTGGTGTAGCGCACACATGGAGCGTTTTTTTTGTTGACACACCTGAGTCGGATTAGGGGGTGGAGGGGATGGTGGTGCACGATTTCGTTAAGGTATTATTTTTTTTTTTTATTCTTTTTTGGTAGTTTGACTGTGGTAAATTGTTAGTGTTTTTGGGTGATTTTGGTCCTAATTCCAAGGGAATTTATGATTAAAGGTCTGAGTAGGGTTGAACATTAGAGATGTACTGATTTAGGAGTTTTTTTTTTTGTAGTTGTTGTATGCCTCTATTGATCCACCTTACACTTGTTCTGATGGTTTTTGGAGATACTATAGTGATAACGAATTTACCTTTAGGTGAGCATTTTGACACCCTCTCAATGGGGGATAGGGAAGTTGACTTCAATCCTAGTAGGGACAGGGGGACCATTCGAAGAACTAGAAACTTTTATTAGCGATTGACCTTTATCCCTAGTCCCCTACCAGCCCAAACCTCCCCCCCAAGGGGTGGTTTGATGAACCTTTAGGGAATTCTGATTTGAATTCGATTATCTAGATCATTTAATGTGGACTTTCTTAAACCCTCTCTTCTCGCTTTATCTTTAAGTGATTTTTACCATTATGTAATGATAATCCGCTTTTTAATGAGGAGTTTGAGGACATTAGTAGTCTGGACCCCCCATGAGTCGACTCCAGTTATTGATGAGTCTTCCTTGCTAGTCACACCACTTTTTGATCCTGAGCAAATTTGCTTAAGGGAAGTGGAAAGATTTGATCCTTTCTTCTCCCTGACACAGTCGGGGGGTGGGGGAACGTTATGAAGCTAATTATGAAGGTTGATGGGACCCCCTCTTCGTGTGGTTTTCTTCATATTTTGACTTCATCCCCGTCCTGTCCATACTCACTAAAAGGAGGTGGATGTTATTGTTTTTATTGCTAATTTCCATCCCTCCCCGCATCATCAGGTGAGGGTTTGACATAAGTCCCTTAAAATGAAAGAACCCTGGAGTCATGCTTGAACTCGTTAAGTCTCGAACAAAAAAAAGCGCTTCTCGGGAGGCAACCCTGTCTCTCTCCTCATTTTTTTCTATCTTTCTTAGTAGTAAAACTATATTAGTTTGTTTTTTATTGTAGTAAGTAAGAGTAGTATTAGTATGAATAAAT
The DNA here is from genome assembly GCA_026074375.1 of Tanacetum coccineum. Lineage (NCBI taxonomy): Eukaryota > Viridiplantae > Streptophyta > Magnoliopsida > Asterales > Asteraceae > Tanacetum > Tanacetum coccineum. The sequence goes on from BQNB010102153.1 coordinate 16,702, forward strand.
TACAGACGTGTGGCGGGAGAGTTGCTTTTCTCCATGTTGTGTTTTGTGGGTATCCGTTTTTGCTTGCAGGATTCTCTTTGATCGTGAAGACCTCTGTGCTTGTTTTCAATCCTCCAATATCGCCTGCTGGGGTCCTCCTGATCATCTTCTGTTTATTTGATATCCTATTATATATATATATATTTATATTTATATATATATATATAATATTATTTGATTTTATTTCCCCTTTCACACTTTGGTTATTTTTTGCTTTTGCTCTTTTTTGTTTCTTAAGTGTAGGAGGTAAACCCGACATTTTTAAACAATTGAGGCCATTGTTTGTTTCTAGTGTGGGAGGGGGTGGGGGGGGGTTGGGGGGGGGAATTTTTGTCGAAAATTGCTTTACCTGTGCCTTGCTGTGTCCCTCGCAACCCCATTTTAACCTAAATATTGCTTTATTTTGTATATTAAACAAAAATATTAATAAATTATAAAAAATGGATTTTTTTTATTTTTTTTTAAAATTATTCATGATAAAGATAAATTGAAAAATATAAAAAAAAATATAATAAAAATATTAGTAAATAAGGTAAGCCTGTAGTAGGAACTTGGGGTTTTTTTTGTGTTACTTTTTTGATTCCGCCGAGTAATTTCACTTCTAGCTTTCCCGTAGCTTTTTCGAGACAAAGAGTTGTGTTTTTGCTTTAAATCATTAAAATTTTGCAAAAGAAAAAAATAAAACATAAAAGATACGAAAAAAAAAAAAAAAGGAATGATAGAGTTGAATATATGTTAGATGCTAAGCGTGGAGTAGTTAAAAGTAGTTTGGATTCTCTCTTTAGAGACTCAAAGAGAGGTTAAATTGTGGCTTTTTGCTACCTACCAGGCTTTATAAATGTTATACAATGGTTTAACTAAATAAAGTTACTATAGGTTTTTTACATTCTTTAGTTAAATCCCCTTCGTTGAGTTTCCTTCTGGTGATAGTAAGGTACACATCGAGGTTCTGTCAGTGTTGTGGGGAAATAGGCTACCGGGTTTTGTCGGTTAGGACGCCCGATGTCTCGGTAGTTAAAAGAGCACAGGACTTGAAATTTGGCTATAATAATAATAATAATAATAATAATGTAATAAACCAAATCCGAAACTAAAGACCATTAGTTCTCTTGATCGGTAGGACACCCGATTTGGTTGAGTGTTTAAGGGGGTAGGAAAATAATAATAATAATAAGAACTATCTATGGTCGGTTCGCTCCCGATGTGGCAGTATTCAAAAGAAGGCCCATAGTAATAATAATGATCCGAGACTTATAAAAGTTTACTGGCTCTATCGGTTAGGACGCCCGATATGTCAGTCTTCAATAAGGTCGAGGGAATACCCGAAATCAAAAAAAGACTACTGGCTCTGTCGGTTAGGACGCCCGATGTGTCATTTGTTTAAAGGACAAAGGGCTAATATTGCTTAATGATTAATAATAAAGCCAAATTTCTACTCTGGGGTTATCTAAATAAAAACCTCCGTCTCTGGACTCGTAGTTGAGTTGTTTCGGATGAAATAAAAAGGATAACCCCTAAATCATATGAAATTGGAACCTTAATGTGTACCTTATTCTCACCATATCGTCTCTTTAGGAAAGGATTTAAAACTAATTATGGTCTAAACCGGACACCTTTATGATAATAAGGACATAATTTATTTGTCACCAATAATAATAGAAAAATCCTTAGAGGAAATTAGGAATAAGGGAGCGAAAAGTAGCTGCGTTTACACAATTAGCATTTATGAGTAGTGTTAGCATCTAATCTTATATTTAATTGTGATTTTGTTTTAAGCTTAATTTGGGGATTGTGAATATCAAGGATGACGAACTCGCGTTCTTAAAGCCTTTTAAATAATTTTATTAAATTTTATCTTAGTTTTTATCTATTAATGAATAAGTGGTTAAAACTGAGGCGCTTTAGAAATAAATTATTTTGGAACCCTTTTAATGGACCTTTGCTTTTCTTGTTTGAGTGAGGGGTTATTAAGTTTTAAAGGGGGATTAAATTATTATTTCCGGGGCGTTTGTGTTTTGTACACATTGCGTGAGGGGGACCATTGGGAGGGACCATAAAAAAAAAGTGCAAGTGCAATGAAGCTATGGCTTTTTATGTGTGTGAGAGGGGAATAGAAAAAGAAAATAATTTGAAAAAGCAGAAATTTGATGTTGTGGCTTCTAATAACACACTTCTTTATACCTTGAAAAACACTAATATCACTAAAATATGCTTAATTATATTGCAAATATGTTTGTTTTGTCTTGTTATGTCTTGTAGGTACAAATGATTGAAAATGAAAGCAAAAAAAAAATAGAAGGAGACTTTCGGTTTTTTTTAAGATTTTTAAGATTTAAGATTTGAAAATGTTTAAGCATTTTTTCGAGAGTTCCAAGACGAAGACATTAATATTTCCCGAGCATGCCATTAGAAAGAGCACGAAAATTCGAGTCCGACGATGCCTACATCTCTTATTGGGCCGGCCCAACACCATTTATATGGGTCGGACCGGCCCATATTTATTAAAAGATCATGATCCAAAACACTTAACAAATAGATGTTGTCCTTCCAGCATTCCCACGTCCAGGCCCAGCTAGCCCTTGTGCAATTTCTCAGCCCAAGAAGCTAAAAAGAATCTCAGCCCAACAGAATACAAGCCCAATTCAAGCTTTGTCCAAATCTGTTACTTTGTGGCTTAAAAAAAGACGCGAGTTATAAATGAGAGAAGGGCAGCAGACGTGGGATGGGGAGGAATTTTTTCTTATCTTATCTTTAGTTTTCATTTTTTTTTTCTTTTTTTTTCGAGTAGATTAGTAGCGCCCCCCCCCCTACCCCCGAACCCCCCACTCCCCCCCCCCCCAGTCCCCACACCCCGCAGACCCCCCACCCCCTCCATCCCTACGTTTCCCTTTTTCTTTTTGCTTTTTTTTTTCCATAGAATAGGTAGAGGAACAACAAGTAGTTTTTTCGGAAGGAGGTAGTAGATTGGTAATTTTTTTATGTAATTTCTATTTATTGATTTGTAACAAAAGTGGTTTTATTTTGTGATGATTCGAATATATTGAAGATTTATTTCCGGAATGATTGTTGTGTTATGTTTCGAACATGTTGATGATTCTTGAGGTTTGGATCTATTAGTATGTCATTCGGTTAAGCGATTTATGTTGTTTCGGGTGTAATGCTTTAATGGTGTGCGGGTTTTTTAAGGTCTTATTGGTGATGGGTATTTTGGTAATCGCTATTATGTCGTCTCGCTCGTTATTAATCCGAATTTGGTGACTTCAAGAACGGCACGTTTTACCTTATCTCTTTATTTACCCATTTTTATGCTTATTGTCATGTTTAGCTTAGTCATTTTTATTACTTATATGTTCGTTGCCATGATTAGCGAGTAGATTTCTTATGCTTGTTAAGTAATTGGTGAATTGTGAGTTAAGTGTGAAGATAAAAATGGATTTTTGATTAATAATTGTTATGATTATTTAGATTTCTTATTTGAATATTTTGAAGGGCAAAAGCCGGAGAAATAATCAAACATCAAATCTAGTAATTATTATCTTTATAAGATATCATTTTTAAAATAAACCAACGTTGTGAGAAAATAATATTTTTACGGGTACTAATTCGTCATTAAAACCAATTTTTTATATACTTAACGAACTTTTCACTTCACTTGACAAGCATAGGTTTCTTATATATCTTTTTAGATCATTTTCGTTAGTTTAATATTTAGTTTATATTAGCTTAATTTTATATTATTAGTATAATTAAAAACCCAAATTAAAAGATATTCAAGTATCAAATAAAGTATTTGGAAGCAAGTGCTTCATTTTAAATACTAAAGACTATTTAACCAAGTTTGACCCAAAGTCATACGAAGGTGTTTTTCTAGGGTATTATCAAAATAGTAAAGCTTATGTAGTATTAAATAAACACTCTATGAAAGTCGAAGAATCACTCAACGTGACATTCGATAAAAGTCATCCTCCTACCAAATTATCACCATTGGTTGATGATGATGTTGGTGAAGAAGAAGTTATTAAAAGAAATACCAAAGTAGTAAATAATATTAATGAATAAGATGAGTCGATAGAAGTTGACGAAATTTTTAACATTAAGGAGTCCAAGAATCATCCACTAGATCAAGTCATAGGAAATCTTAATCAAAGAACATTAAGGTCTCAAGCCCAAAATCATAGCAATTCCTTTTGTATTATATCTACTATAGAACCAAAAAGTATTAATGAGGCTTTAAAAGATGAAAGTTGGATTGTAGCTATGCAAGAAGAACTAAATCAATTTATAGCTAATGATGTTTGGAAATTAGTCCCTCTACCTATAAGTCAATCCGTCATATGAATAAAATAGGTCTTTAGAAATAAATTAGGTGAAAACGGTATAGTATCTAGAAATAAGGCTAGATTAGTGGCACAAGGATATAATCAACAAGAAGGTATAGATTATGATGAAACATATGCTCCGGTAGCAAGATTAGATTCAATTAGAATACTTCTTACTATTGCTTGTGCAAATGATTTTAAACTATATCAAATGAATGTAAAAAAAGTGCTTTTCTAAACGGTTTTATAAACGAAGAGTTTTATATTGCTCAACCTCTGGGGTTCATTGATTTTCAAAAACCAAACTATGTTTATAAACTTAAAAAAGCTTTATATGGTCTTAAGCAAGCTCCTAAAGCTTGGTATGATAGACTAAAAGCATTTTTGATAAAACACGAGTATTCAATGGGAATGGTCGATAACACACTTTTTACTAAGAGATCAAAATCACACCTTGTCATTGTTCAAATATATGTCGACGAGATTATATTTGGTTCAACGAGTCAAAACTTGTGTGATGATTTTGCAAAAATCATGCACGACGAGTTTGAGATGAGTATGATGGGCGATTTGAACTTCTTCTTGGGTCTTCAAATCAAACAAATGGAAAAAGGAATATTTTTCAATCAATCCAAATACATCAAGGGGATGTTAAAGAAGTTTGGGTTGGAAGATTCCAAACCAACCAAGACGCCGATGTCAACGGAGATCAAGCTCACTAAAGACAATGAAGCCGACTCCGTGGATAGCTCTAAATATCGAGGTATGATTCGTAGTTTACTTTATTTAACTGCTAGTATGCCTGATATTATGTTTAGTGTTTGCTTATGTGCTCATTTCCAAGAAAATCCTAAGACTACCTATTTTATAACAACCCAAGAATTTTCATCAACCTATTTTTCTATTATCACAATTGTACAGAGAATTTTTTTGCTTTATTACATTAGTTGTATTGTTAATATCTCAGTATGTCATGTAACTTACATAACTAAAGTAGACGACGCAAGCTATCTATGGCAATCCTGTCTTCATATATGTCAAGCAAATATCATAAAATGTCTAGTCAATATCTTAATATCCTTATTACAAAGTACATTATTCCTATAATGTACCATTGATTGGTTAATTTTATACTAAATATATAATATATGATAAAATATAAAATATATATAAGTCTAAAAATCAACAAGATCAATAAAACCGAGAAGTAGTATAGAATGTTCCCGGGTCGTTTATCCCCAACGAGGCTGGACTGGAGAATCGATACAGTCGAAAGATTGAAGTTTGAATTAGAAAAAAGGATTTGAGAGTGCAGGAAGTTAAATTAAACAATAATAAACAAAAACGTTTAAGAAAAAACCTAAAAATTAAGAAATTAAGCTAGAAAACGAGAGCACGGGCCCCGAACAAAGGGGGAAAAACCTAAAATCTTTAAAATTAACCCTACGAAGAAATTTTTGGTTCTAAACTACTCTATAAGACAAATAACGAAGAATGAAAAAGACTAGACCGAAAACGGAGTTCGTTTGACCCAAAAACGAGTCAACACAAAAAACCGCACCCGGACCGTTCTTTAAAAAATGAAAAGTTGTAAAAATGACCCTACGAAAAGTTTTAAATTTTTCCTACAAACTATATGACAAAATAAAATTTTCTAAAAAAGAAAAATATTTTTTTGATAATTTTTGTATTTTTTATGAATTTTTTAAACTTTTAACTAAATTAAATTATAAAAAATATTAAATGACTTCGAAAAATTCTGAAAATTTTACTGAAAATACTTTATACTATAAAAATCCTACGAAAAATAAAAAACACAAAGTTGGCTTATAAATAAGCCCTCAATAAGCTGTTAACAGCTTAATGGCTTAAAAGCCAAAAATGAGTATAAGTAACAAGGCCCTTGAGTCTTTAACGAAAAAGACCCAAGGGCGCAGCGGTATGAGTGTGTAAAAAGGGGGACTGTATCGAGGGGTACCGGGTTCGAGTCTTGCTCACCCGGGCCCCTTGTCTTTCCCTCTTTTTTTTTCGAAAACTTTGTAAAGCAAAGTTGTTAAGCTCGTGGGGCTTAACAACTTTGTCAACTACAGCTTTTTATGAAAAGCTGTAAATAAGCTGAAAAACAGCTTATAAAGTCGACAGTTTGCTTAAAATGGCTTAAAGGCTTGGAAAAGCTAAGCCCCTTGGCACATTATGGTCGAATAAGCAAGGACTTGGATTAAATAAGCTAAAAAAGGGTCTAAACCTAACCTAGATAAGCTAAAAAGGCTACAAGCTAAAACTAAATAAGCTGTTAAAAGCTTATGCTTGACAGAAACTAAATGAGCTTAAAAAGGCTAAAAGGCTTATATCTACTAACTCAAATAAGCTAAGTAAATGAGAAATAAGCAAAACAACTATTTATACTACCCTAATAAGCAACTAGGAGCACAATTTAGCTTATGAAATAAGCTGAATAAGACTAAAATGAAAAATAAGCAATCCTTACACTAACTCTAAGCAAAACAGTCAAGGGGCTAGTTGAGGCCTAAAAATAAGCCATCAAATAAGCTTCTTAAGGTCTGAAACTTAAAGGGCTTATCAAGGGGCTTATAGACTCTCAAAATAAGCCAAGAACTTGGGCTTTAGTACACTTAAAGCTTAAGAAAAAGAAGCTTAAAATCTCCCCTTTGCACCAGGGGAGATTAAAGCTTAACACAAGTGGCTTATTTGACAGCTTTCTAAAAGCTGTCAAATAAGCTCAAAACTAAAAAATAAGCTTGAACAGCTTAAGTCTACTATGAAGTAGACTTGTGCACCAATTTTTGACTTTTAAAACTCATTAAAACTTGCTGAATTTGTAAGGTGAACAAGGGCTTTTGGTTTTTAAAACTGCTACTAAAAAGGTCTTGGGTGGTTTTGACTTACCAAGTCAAAAGACCAAAGGGTGTTGACAGCTTGTGTTAACACACTAAAACACACTCTTTTTGAGACCTTAACTCAAAATCCAAGTGCTTAACTAAATAAGCACTTGTGGAGTTCTTAAAAATCACAGTTAAAAAAGATGGTTTAGAAAAACTTTGGAAAACAATTTTAAAACCTTAAAACTTTTAAAAACAGCTTAGAACAAGCTTAAAACTTAAGCTTAAACTAGCTAAGTGACCATAACCCATACACAAACATTTTTGACCCGTTTGTACTCTTATGCCAAACACCCCTTTATATTTCTTAAAATGGATTTTAACACTTTAAAAAGCTGTTTTAACTCAC
>BQNB010102154.1:0-24308 GCA_026074375.1 Tanacetum coccineum
AAATATACGTACTATATATTATATATATATCTTTTAGAGTGAATTTTCCTTAGGAAATTTTCTTAATTGCTCTTTTGGAATTATAATATATTATATATTTTTGCGTGTATAAAACTAACAATCAGTAAACTTGTCCTTGATTGAAATTATTACCCCGATTTTGGTTAAAATTGTTCCCCCGATTTTGGTTGAAATTGATCTCCCGATTTTGGTTGTTTTGATGGTTTTGCATAGGAGGAAAACCGGGAGGTCGAATTTGGTTTGCAACCATCTGAGGTCGGTAACTGGCATTCCCTTGGTTGTAGTTAACTGCGGCGGCTTGTGACACGTATTCTTGGATATTGTCATGATAAATGTTGCCATCGGTGGCTGGACAATTTTGGTAAGAATGACCACCCCCGCAAGTTACACAACTTTGCTCGACTGCTTTTACAGGAGCGGGAGCTGGAGTTTGGTTTTTCTATCGAGAATCAATGCTCTAACCATATCTTTAAGCTCAGCAACATCGGATGAAACTGCTGGGGTGGAAGAGCTCGTACTCACTTTGGAAACAATGGCCTTGCTTCGTGATTGACGAACTTTGGATTTACTCTCGATGATTTTTAGGCATTCTCGAGGCATTTTATCCAGAAAGTTACCACCCGCAGGGAAGAATTTGTTAATGAATTTCGAAACAAGATCATCCCATGTAAGAATCGATAGAGGGGGCTCTTTTTCAAGCCAAATCCGGGCTGCTCCCTCGAGGGAAAATGGGAAAAGCATAAGCTTAACCGACGTACTCGGGACGTTCGGGAACTTCATCGTAGAAGTGATCTTGTTGAAATATCGGATGTGGGCATGTGGGTCTTCTTTATCATGTCCAAAAAATTGCTAGTTTTGAACAAGATTAAGTAGACCATGCTTGATCTCAAAGTTGTTCGCGATAATTTCAGGAACAACGATCGCATCCTTGTAACCCTCGGTGGGTGCTTCGAGTAATTGCGCCATAGTACGATTATCGGCCATCGTAACTATAGGATGATTGAAAGTTTCTTGATTGTTATTTGGTTTCTCAAGATTTGGTGATTCAACAGAAGTTTGTTGGACTCGTTGTTGTCAACGTTTACGAGCTTGAGAACGAGTGCGCATGCACAAAATATAAAATGAAAATTTGCACTAAATTTTTTTTTTGGTTTTTTTTTCAATGATTTATTCACAATGTATTTTACGGACAATGAGATAAGACAACTTCAACCAAATAATCTACTTACTTCACGGTAGCTCTCAAAAAGATAAACGCACAGGTGAGCGGAGGAGTAGGAATAGCGCGAAGCTTATTTCTCCTTTCGGGTCGTAGTTCCTCGGAACAACCCTCCTTATACCCACTTTTTAGTTTGTTTAACTTTTCAAGGTGAGTCGTACGTCGTAAGAGACACAAATGGCAAGTTTTTAAATCTTTTGTTCGAGTTGGGAACCAACAAGTTCACCGGAAGTTATTATGATAATACCTCAATTGAGAATATTATATTTTGGTATTTTTACCAATTTATGTATTTTATTTCTTGTTTATGGACAATTTTTTTATATTTTTGATTTTTTTTTAGATTTATATGATATGTACTAGTAAAAAGAAAAGAAAAATATTTTTGTGTTTTTTAAGATGATATATTCACAATAAGACAAACTTAAATCAAACGTAGGATAACAATCGTAGCACTAGCCTCCCCGGCAACGGCGCCAAAAATTGGTTCTCGCAATATAGTATATATAAAATACTAGGCAAATCCAAACTCTTCACCCTTGACCAAGGTAAAAAGTCAAGACCTACCTAGAAATAAAATATATAAGAGAATCAATGATAAAAAGATTCCGGAAGTATGATTCCCGGGTCGTATGTCCCAACGAGGCTGCAATTGAAAGTTGATCTTGGTTTGATTGAGTGCTTGAATGGAACGATGATTGATTGGATTTTTCTATTACTATGATTAAATATGCAAAAACGATTAAATAAAACCTAACAACGAAAGCTATATAACTTAAAACCTAAAACGGGCACGAAAAACGAGGGTCCAAAACCTAAATTTTGCAATTTTAATCCTAGAACAATTTTTAAAATAAAAATAGACTCTACTTGACTAAAAACGAAGTTAAAAAAACTAGACTAAAAACGGAGTTCGTTTGGAGCAAAAACGAGTCAAATCAAAAACGGGAACGAATCCCGTTCTTCAAAAAGTAAAATTTTGTAAAAATGACCCTACAAGAAAACAACTATTTTTCCTAGAAACTATATGACAAAATAAAAAAAATTTAAAAAAGTTTATATTTTTTTGACTTTTATTTTATTTTTTATGATTTTTTAAAGTTTTTAAACAAAATAAATTATAAAAAATACTAAACGTTTACAAAAAATTCTAGAAAAATTACACAAAATAGCTTAAAGAATGTAGGTCCTAAGAAAAATAAGCTGTGGAAACCAGCTTATCAAATAAGCCGAGAAATAAGCCCAAACAGCTTATAAGCTTAATGGGCTAAAGTAGCCTTATATATTAAATCCAACAAACCACTACCGGATGAGCTATTGTAGCACAGCGGTAGTGGTGTTGGGTTTATAAGGGTTGAGGGCTTTGAGGTCCCGGGTTCGAGGGTCTGCTCACCGGGCTTCTTTGGCTTCCCCTGTATTTAAATTTCAAAAATTTTTCTTAACAAAGTTTTTAAGCACTTGAAAATAAGCTTTTTTCTTAACTATGACTTTTTGTGAAAGCTTATAAATAAGCTGGAAAAAGCACTTAAAACAGACAGAAAGGCTTATTAAGCTAAGTGGGTTATTTTTTTTTTTTCTTGTTTGGATTTTGTTAGCTATAGTAATCAAATAAGCTAGAATAGAAACTTAGGCTAAGTAATCACTATTAAGCTAATGCGGATTAGAACAAGCAAAAAGATAAGAAAAATAAGCTTATAAGAGTTTTAGCCGCTGACTTGAAAATGGCTCTAAAACTTAAAAACTGACTATAGAGGTTTTTTGTGGCTTAATATTAAGCCCACAAGATACAAACTATGACTATAAGTCTAGAAAAAGAAGAAGATGACATAAAAAGGACTATGAGAAAAAAAAATCTTAAACTTATTCTTGAAACAAAGATAAGCTATGATAAGCTTATTGAAAAACGCTTATGATAGAAGAACCCTTAAGTGTTCAAAAGGCTTAAAGGCTTGTCTTTTTGGATTTTTAAACAAATTAAGCTAAGAAAAAAGACAAAATAAGCTTTCATAGTCAAATAAGACATAACAAGATAAGAACATAGCACAAACACCAGCAACAATTAAAAAGCTTTAAATAAGCCAGAGAATTGGGCTTTTTTGCTTCTCGTAGCACCAAGGGTGCCTTGTTGGCTTGACAGATCTTGAAATTAAGCTCTAATAAGCTCAAAATAAAGCTAAGAATCTAAAAAGCTATTTAAACTTAATCCTAATAACAAATGCTAACAAGAAAATAAGCAAAAACTAATAACACAAGCTCAAATAAGCTCTAATTGAGCTTTTGAGCTTAAGGGTGTTTTGAAAAACAGCCAATCAGCCTACTTTTGGCTTAAAATAAGAGAGGCCTCCTAGAAGTGTCTTATCGTTTGGGCTTTTGGGGGCTTATTAAGGAGCTTATTCGGCTTTCTTATATTGGTAGGAAGCTCAAGCTTTCCAGCTTAATTTATAAAGCCATAGACAAAATGTGCCATTTTTAGTGGCTGTTTTGCTCCAGGGGATACGTTGGTTTTTGAAAGAGGCTTTTTTTGCTGGCCATCAAAACAGATGTCCAAATAAGCTCAAACTTGAAAAATAAGTTTAAACAGGTTTATGCGTGGTACTTAATGTATTATGTAGTGCATTTTTAGAATCTAAAGCTTTCTATAAACTATCTAATTTAGCCTTAAGAAAATTACTCCCTTTAAAGATTTCGAGGTGATTTTGAAAGAAAAGGTGAACCTTTAAATAACACTTGCAGGGATTCTTAGCCTATATATAATACACAATAACACTCAAAAATCTATACTAAAACGGTACTAAAAAGCCAATTTAGTATTAACATATCAAATATAAGCAAATGTAATAAAAAAAATATTAAAATTTAAAATTTCCACCAGTCTTGATCCTAAAGCTAAATTACACTTAACTTTTGAGATTTTCAAATAATAACTTATTTATACTAGTTATTTACCAGAATTTAGCTAGTAGAAAACTGACGTGAATGGAACCCAACCCAGGACATAATCTCCAAATTGAACCATTTGCACCCTTATCCCATACACCCTTGAAAAAACTTTTATAAACTCATTTTAAGATGATGTTAATGGGTGGTTAATAAAAAGGGGGGATAGTAATGGTTCATCGTTGACTACTGGTTTCTTTTATGTTGCACATGGATTTCTTCGGTGTTTTTATTGAGTTTTTTTGCTGGTAATTTGTTGTGTTTTGTTTTGGTGTGAGTTTATGTTTTATGTTGTTTTTTGTAATGGTTTTTGTTGTGGTGGGTTGAATGTGTTTGAATATTGGAGTTTGTGAGTATGTTTGGTAGTTATTTTTTTTGGTTGACGTTCTGTTAAATGTAAATAATAAATATTTTTTAAATTTCAAATATGAATTATATGAATTCATAAATGGTATAATTATATAAAATAACAAAATAAAAAGTCTCATTAAAAATCGATCTTTATATAAATATAAATAAGCACTGAAATAAGCACAAAGGCAATAAGCAGTTTACAAGGGAAATTAAGCAGTTTTAGGTAAAAGCTTAAAATAAAAGACAAATAAGCACACATTAAGACAAAATGCATAAAAGGCATATAAATAAGCAAGACAAACAGTAAATAAGCAATAATAGCAATTAAGCTGAAAATAAGCATTGCTTTATAGTTTGTTTTGAGCTTAGAAAGAAAAATTTAGCATTCCTTTGGTCACTTAACTTTGACAGCAGGTTCACATGCCTAAAATGAGTAGTATGCTAGACATTATTTACCCATTAAGTCCATCCATTTCAGATTTATCTCCAATAAGCATTCGACAATTAAGAACTTAATTTTTGAAATTGATATTTTAACTTTAAAAAACCTCAAACGTTTAATTAATACTTTGAAAAGAGTACAAGAGTAAATTAAAAGTTACAATAAGTTGAAAATAAGCTGAAAAAAAACTTAAGTAAAAAAACAAAGCTAAGGATCTAAAGGATATACATTGGGGGGTCCTATTTTATTAGCCGAATTGCCTCCCTTATTGGGTTTCTCATCTGTGTTTTTCTTTGTGGAGAGCCTTATGGGTTGTTTTTGTTGTCAAAGTGTACTGTGCTCGTGTGAGACAAATGATAACCTCATTTTGGCCCTCCCAAATCACTTGTGCTTCTTTTCTAATCTTCACCAGCGTCAAAAACCTTTGAACAATGGGCAGGAAAATTGTTTTTAGAGCTGGGGGGAGTTAGTGGGGTCGGTGGTAAAAGTTTTTTATCCAGGAGTAATTGGTGTTTGCAGGTTTTAAAAGTAGGGGAAAGCTCGTGAGTGCGTGGTTGGGTTTGTAAAAAGGGCGGGAAGGGAAATGGTGTTATAAGGGTAACAGGGTAGACGTTTGGGCGTTTGGCAACTTTAGCCCCTAAAAGTGTATATTACACTTGCACAAATCGTCCTTGTGGTGAATGCATTTGAAGGTTTAGCAAGAATGCCCCCTCAACTTATATAGGGTAATTGCATAGAAGGTCCTTGTGCTAATACAACTCTAGAGGGTTGGCAGTTTTGCCCCCTCAAGTTGTATTTTCATGAAATTGCAACTTCAGTCCTTGTAGATCTTATCCTTAATATACAACTTTGGGATTTGGCAATTGTGGTCCCCCAAGTTGTCTTTTCTGCTTTAGTTTCTCGGAGTTGACTCTGACTTTGTCGGGGTTGACTTTGACTTTGACTGTTTGACTGTTCTGTTGACTTTTTGACTTGGTTGACTTTTTGGCTTTGATTTGGCTTCGTCTTTTCACACTTTTCCATTCCGTGCTCGGTTTTGTCGTTTTTGGCTTTGTTTTTCGTCCTTTTATGAATATCTATTTCCTGCACAACACAAATGCAAAACAAACATATATTTGGCAGTTTTTGGTCATTTAAGTCCATTTTTAATAGAAAAAGGTATGTGTAATTAAGCACATACCAGTGGGTGGGTCATAGGATCTAACACTTCTTGTGTATATGGCATTCACATGCTCGTTTTGAGCTTGAGGTGGTGTGTATGGTTTAGGTGGTTACCTCCTAGGTTTGGTTGGAGTGTTAGTTGAAAGAGATCCAGAAGGTTGAGCAGATTGCTTGTTAGCAAGTCTATCAAACTTTGCTTCTAAATTTTAGATCGAGGCTTGATAGTTTTTAGTGGTTCTTTCTAATTTGGTCTTGAGCTCCATGAATGTTTCTTTAACAAAAGTGTTTGGTAATTGTAGAGATTTTATGAAATCGTTTAATTGTTTTTGGATGTCGGGTTGGTCATCAGTGTTGGGTCGGTAATAGTCTCGATTGTAATCATTGCTTCTGCTTGAACACCAATTATCATGGTTTGAGTCACGGTCGCGATAATCATTATAAAAAAAGGTACGTCAGAAGGTTTGCATAAATTTGGCTTTTTTTCGCGAGACAAATGTATGTCATCATCGTTACAATCTGTGGTTGAGTGATTACCTCCACAGTGATTGTTTTCGGTACGAGATTTCACTTCTTTGTACTGAGCATCCATTTTCATGGTCATGGCATCTATTCGTGTCATTATTTTATTAGTATCAAAATTACTGGTGCCTTCATCGACGAAAGTTACTGTTTTCTTGAGAGGGGTTTTAGGTTTTTGATTTTTAGCCCAATCAAGTTTGAGTAAGACTTTATCTTCGAGAAGTTGATAGGCTTGATTCGGGGTTTTATAGAAAAAGATGCCACTAGCTACGGCATTTAGAGCTTCCTGTGTTATTTCATTAAGGTCGTGATAAAAGATTTTTATGATATTGCCTTTAGTTAAACTGTGTCCATGGCAATTACTGAGTAATATTTTCATGCGAAGCCATGCATCGGTTAGAGTTTCGTTTGTGTTGGGAATATCCTCGGATTTCTCTGAGAAACCGGTCAAATAGAGCTGGGGGAAAGAATCAGCTTATAAAAGAGGTTCAGAGTTCATCCCAGGATTCAATGGTTCTTTCATTAAGTTGATCCAACTAAGTTTTCGCTTCACCCGTGAGTGATATGGGAAACATCTCTCTCTCTTTTCCTTCCTCCTCCAGGTTGTTTTTTTGTGTTTTCTTTGTGCTGTGTGTGTGAGTCGGTGGTTGTTTGTTTTTTGGTATTTTTTTTTTGGTGGTTGGGGTTGTTTTTTTTTTTTGTTTTTTGTTGTTGAGAGTGATATCGTTTCACAGATCACTCACGGGTGTAGCGAAAACTTTAGTTGGTTCAACTTAATGAAAGAACCATTGATGACATTCTTACCTTGTAGGCGGTCCTTGGGTTTACATTTGAAGCTCTGAACCCCTTTTTATAAGCTGATTCTTTTCCCCCCCCAGCTCTATCTATGACCTGTTTCTAATGAGAATTCCTGGAGGATATTCCCAACACAAACGAAACTTAAACGATTTTCAATTTTGGCATTGGTCTTCAGCTTTTTCTTCGCATGGAAATATTACTCTTATTAATTGCCATTTGGACACAGTTTAACTAAAGGCAATATCCATAAAATCTTTTATCACGACCTTACTGAAATATGGAACTAACCACAGGAAGCTCTAAATGCCATAGCTAGTGCATCTTTTTCGTAATAACCCTGAATTCAAGCCTTCTATGTGTACTCAACTTACTTTTTTTTTTTTCTTCTCTCGGTATCGTTTTTAGGGGTTTTTAGAAATATATATTTAAAAAAGTGCTAAGATAGTTCTTACTCAAACTTTTGTTGATTGGGCCTTCTCCCCCTAAAATTATTTAAAAAAAAAATATCTCAAAAAACCTAAAACCCCACCCCTTTGCCTTCAGTGGACGATAAGGTGAAAAGGGATGTGATGGGGGAAGAGGGTGAAAAAAAACTTTGTATCTTTATTCGCCGATGATTTGCCGATGGCCTGTTACCCAGTCCGTGTTTAATTTTTATGATACTAATAAAATAATGAACAACGAATAGATAGATATGCCTTATGACCATGAAAAATGGATTCGTTCTTCGGTCTGGGCTAAATGTCTT
The DNA here is from genome assembly GCA_026074375.1 of Tanacetum coccineum. Lineage (NCBI taxonomy): Eukaryota > Viridiplantae > Streptophyta > Magnoliopsida > Asterales > Asteraceae > Tanacetum > Tanacetum coccineum. The sequence continues at coordinate 8,200 of BQNB010102154.1, forward strand.
TTTCGGGGTAGAATGCTCAGTACAAGAAGCAGAAGAGAAGTGAAATGTTGCGTAGCCTGAAATTGGAAAAACATATCACTTTGTTTGGAATATAGGATTGGTTAACTCACTCAACCACAGAATTTTGTAACGATGATGACTTACATTAATGTCTCGCGAAAAAAAAGGCCTAAATTTTTGCAAACCTTTTGATCGTCCTTTTTTTTATATGATTGATCTCGGGACCGTTTTGTACTTCAAACCTGGATAATTGTGTGTATCAAGCAGAAAGATGAAAGATAAGAGAATGAAGAAGAAAAAGCAAAATGATTGATTTAACAATCGAGAGACTATTACCGACCCAACACTGGTGACCTACCGACATCCAAAAACAATTAAACGATTTCATAAAATCTCTACAATTACCAAACACTTTTGTTAAAGAAACATTCATGGAGCTCAAGACCAAATTAGAAAGAACCACTAAAAACTATCAAGCCTCGATCTAAAATTTAGAAGCAAAGTTTGATAGACTTGCTAACAAGCAATCTGCTCAACCTTCTGGATCTCTTCCAAGTAACACTCAACCAAACCCTAGAGGTAACCCACCTAAACCATACACACCACCTCAAGCTCAAAACGAGCATGTGAATGCCATATACACAAGAAGTGTTAGATCCTATGACCCACCCACTGGTATGTGCTTAATTACACATACCTTTTTCTATTAAAAATGGACTTAAATGACCAAAAACTGCCAAATATATGTTTGTTTTGCATTTGTGTTGTGCAGGAAATAGATATTCATAAAAAGGACGAAAACAAAGCCAAAAACGACAAACGAGCAGGGAATGGAAAAGTGTTTAAAAAAAAAAAAAACCCCCCCCCCCCCCCCCCTGTGAATGACGAAGCAATCAAAGCCAAAAAGTCAACCAAGTCAAAAAGTCAACAGAACAGTCAAACAGACAAAGTCAAAGTCAACCCCGACAAAGTGGGAGTTCAACTCCTAGAAACTAAGCAGAAAAGACAACTTGGGGGACCACAATTGCCAAATCCCAAAGTTGTATATTAAGGATAAGATCTACAAGGACTGAAGTTGCACATTTCAGGAAAACAACTTGAGGGGGCAAAACTGCCAACCCCTAGGTTGTATTTCCACAAGGACCTTCTTATGCAATTACCTATATAAGTTGAGGGGGCATTTCGTTGCCAACCCTTCAACGCAGTTCCACCACAAGGACGATTTGTGCAAGTGTAATATACACTTTTAGGGGCTAAAGTTGCCAAACGCCCAAACGTCTACCTTGTTACCCTTATAACACCATTTCCCGCCCTTTTTATAACCACCACCACTCACGAGCTTTCCCCCCTACCTTTTAACCTGGCAAACACCCTTACACCATGGATAAAAAACTTTTACCCTCCCCACTAACTCCCCCCAGCTATAAAAACATTTCTGCCCTTTTCAAAGGTTTTTGACGGCTGTGATGATTAGAAAAGAAGCACAAGTGATTTGGAGGGCCAAGATTGAGGTTATCATTTGTCTCACACAACAAAAACAACCCATAATGCTCTCACAAGAAAAACACAGATGAGAAACCCAAGAAGGGAGGCAATTCGGCTATAAATAGGACCCCAATGTATATCTTAGATATCTTAGCTTTTGGTTTTTTACTTAAGTTTTTTTTCAGATTATTTTTAACTATTGTATCTTTGAGGTTTCTTCAAAAACCACCTCGGAGTGAAAACCGGTGGCTCGGCCTCCGTGGTGAGGGGTTTTTCTTTTGGCGGAGTGAAATCCGAATGTTCGACCTCAGTTTCAAAAGTTTTTTCATCCCTTTAGTTTCCCTCACAGTTAAAGTCTCGGGTTGCATCGTTATGCTTTTATTTATTGTAATTCACATGTACTTTTAAGTTTCTAGCTCCTTGCTAGACTCTTTTTTTTCAATATATTATCAGCCGTTCAAAACAAATAGTCATTTTGGAAACTAAAAAAACTAATTCAATTCAAGTGGTCAAGATGATTATATACGGTTTACAAAATACAACTTCATCGATTCAAATTTTCACATGTTATCCATTAGAACATAGTTCTTACAAAGTGGACAAATAAAATGGCGGCGGGTAGACGAACTCAACCTACCCCATGTTTACATTTTTGGATGACTTACGATGGAATGTTTGCTCCACATTCTCTATAACAGACTTGTAAAAAGATATAACATTATCGATGTTCATAATAACATATAAGCTTCTCTGAAGCACATCTCCGTAATCATATTAAAAGTCATGTTGGGTTGGTAGATGCAACAACTTTACCTGATGAACGACAAGTTTATTTGTAGTTACTCCTTGGTATGTGCTTAATTACACATACATTTTTCCATTAAAAACGGACTTCAATGACCAAAAACAGACAAAAACTGCCAACTATATGTTTATTTTGCAGGAAACGGATATCACACAAAAGGACGAAAAACAAAGCCAAAAACGACAAAACTGAGCACGGAATGGAAAAGACAAAGTCAAATCGAAGCCAAGGTCAGTCAAAGTCAGGAAAGTCAACCCCGACAAAGTCAAAAGTCTACCAAGTGAAGAAAATACAACTTGAGGGACTAAAATTGCCAAACCTCAAGTTGTATTACAAGAATAAAAAGACAAGGGCTGAAATCAAAAATTTGCAATAAAGATATATGACTTGAGGGGCCAAAGCTGCCAACTTACCCAAAACCATTTTTCCCGCCCAACAGAACCCAAGAACCAATCACGGGTTCTCTTCTTCCCTTTTACCCTGCAAACCATTCAACACCCTGGATAAAACATTTCCCCCTCCTCCACTATCTCCCCCCAGCTTTATAATTTCCATGTTGGCAATCCCTCACCACTTTCCAAGCTTTTCGATGGCTGTGATTGACTCAAAAGAAGCACAAAAGAAATTGAAGGCTGGGATTTGTTTTAGAATCACCTCACACAACAAGCACACTTGGGTTTTTGTCTCTACAAAGAAACACAGAAGAAAGCAACTGGAAAACCCAAGGAGGAAGTTTTTAGTATAAATAGGGCCATTGTAACCCAAGATAGTGGTCGTCATTTTTTTAGTAATCTAGTTCTTAGTTAAATTTTAGCTTATTTTTATGCAATTTTTACTCTTCCAAGTCTTGTAAATTTAATTTTCGTCTTAATGCAAATTTGGAGTTTTTAAGTCAATTCTTGAATCTTTTTATTTCCTTTGTTAAAAGCATTACTTAATATGTTTTAAGTCTTATAATGCTTTAATTAAGTAAACTTAAGAAGTTAATTAGTGAAGAAAAGAGATCAAAATAAAAAAATCACACTCAAATATACCACAGCTTATGGATGATAAGCCAGTTTTGGATGGGCTTATGGACACTACTAGCTTGTTTTACACAAGCTAGAGCTTGTAGAATCTTTGTTTAACCCTGTCTTGAGCAAGGATGTTGTAAGTCTCTCTTTTTCTTATTTTTCTTATTTACTGTAGAACTACTTACAGTGCTTATTCGTTACCTATATTTGCTTATTTATGCTTTATCATGATGTTTAGTGCTTCTCTTGCTTAGTTGTTAGTTTAAAATTAGTTTGTGTCACTTTTTCAATTAGTACTGGTAGCATGTTGGTGAATGTTGTTAGATTGATTTAGCTTATTTAAGTGCTTATTCTTGATTGAAGTCTGCTTATAAGTGTCTTATTTTGTTATTTGATAATCTGTTTTTAACAATTTAGGTCTAAATAAGTTTAAAATAAAAAGAAAATGATTTTTGAAAACTTTAAGGGGTGTTTGGAACAAGCAGTTCTAATCCATAGTTAGTACTGCTGGTTCTCTATTAACATTTTAGAGCTAGCAGTACTAACTCAAAGCTAGCAGTACTAACTTCAAGTTAGTACTGGTAGTTTAAACTGTTAGTACTGGTGGGTCATTATTGCTTATTAGCTTATTATTTCTGCTTATTTAAGATTTCCTTAGCTTTTTAGAGTAGATTAAGCCCATTTTCGTTTACTGTCTTTAGTAGAGCTTATTTAAGCTTATTCGCCTGTTCAAAGCAATTTTAATAGTTTATCAGTTTGTAGCTTTTTAGCTTATTTGCCATTTTAGTTTATTCTAGTTGCTTATTTCTATGCCTGAGTGCTTATTAGGGGTAGTTAAATATCTGTTTTAGCGTATTTGCTTATTCCCTGTTTCATTGTGTTTTGCTAAAGCTGGCAGTACTAACTCAAAGCTAGCAGTACTAACTCCAAGTTAGTACTGATAGTTAATACTGTTAGTACTGTGGATAGTACTGCTGAGTTTCTCCTGTTTAACTTAGTTTAATTGCTTGCTAAATTTGCTTATTTAGAGTTAGTCTAGCCTATTTGATTTGTCTTAAGCTTATTTAAGCTTATTTGTGTCCTAGTATAAAAGTTTTTAGTGTATTTACCATTCCTAGCCCCTATGCCTGCTTTAGCTTATTTTCCTTGCTTATCTTTTCGTGCATTTGCTTATTAGGTTTAGTACCCCATCACATCCTTGTCATATTCGAACATCAATTATCAATCCGTCATTCGATTTTCCATTCAAGCCTCGTTGGGACATAACGACCCGGAAATATTCTATACTACTTCCGGTTTCATTGATTTTGTGAATTTTGATCCTTGTTATATATTTATATTTATTTATATTTATCTATATATAAAAAGGAGTAAGAATACGCGAGTCAAATTTTGGCGCCGTTGCCGGGGAGGCTGAAAAACGATTATCGTTACGTTTGACAATTTGTGTTTGAATCTGTGAATATTTTCTTCTATAAAAATATAAAAAGTACAAAAATATTTTTCATTTTCTTTTATTAGTATAATTATCATATAAAAACAAAAGAAAAACCAAAAATATAAAAACATTGTCCATAAAAAAAAGAAATAAAATTCACAAATTGGTAAAATACCAAAATATAATATTCTCAATTGAGGTATTATCATAATAACTTCCGGTGAACTTGTTGGTTCCCAACTCGAACAAAAGATTTAAAAACTTGCCATTTGTGTCGCTTACGACGTACGGCTCACCTCGATTTGATTAACAAACTAAAAGGTGGGTATAAGGAGGGTTGTTCCGAGGAACTACGACCCGAAAGGAGAAATAAGCTTCGCGCTATTCCTACTCCTCCGCTCGCTTGTGCGTTTTTCATTTTGAGAGCTACCGTGAAGTAAGTAGATTATTTGGTTGAAGTTGTCTTATCTCATTGTCCGTTAAAATCAATTGTGAATAAATCATTGAAAAACAAAAAAAAATTAGTGTAAATTTTCTTTTTATATTTCTGTTTTGTGCATGCGCACTCGTTCTCAAAGCCTAACGTCGACCAACAACAAGTCCGACAAACTTCTGTTGAATCACCAAATCTTAAGAAACCAAATAACAATCAAGAAACTTCCAATCCTCCCAACTCCGATGGACGATAATGTACTATGGCGCAATTTCCGAAGCACCCACCGAGGGTACGGAGGATGCGATCGTTGTTCCCGAAATACCGCGAACACTTTTGAGATCAAGCATGGTCCTACTTAATCTTGTTCAAAACAAGCAATTTTTTTGGACATGAATTAAAGAAGACCACATGCTCACATCGATATTTCAACAAGATCACTTTCTACGCTGAAGTTTCCCGAACGTCCCGAGTACGTCTAGAATAAGCTTATTCCTTTTCCCAATTTTCCCTCGAGGAGCCCGCCCGGAATTAGCTTGAATAAAGAGCCCCTCGATCGATTCTTACATGGGATGATCTTGTTTCAAAATTTATTAACAAATTCTTCCCTCCCTCTAAAACAACAAATCTTCGGAAAAAATCACAAGATTCAACAAATTTTGATAAAACGTTTTAACGAGCATGGACCGATTCAATGATCTTCTTAGGGGATGCCCCGCATCATGGGTTTTCAGAATTGCATCAACTCGATACATTCTATAATGCCCTAAATTCGAATGATCAAAGATTCCATTGCACGCCGCTGCGTGTAACTTTCTGATAAAATGCCTCGGGAATGCCTAAAAATCATCGAGAGCAAGTCCAAAGTTCCGTCAATCACGAAGCAAGGCCATTGTTTCCAAAGTGAGTACGAGCTCTTCTACCCCAGCAGTTTCATCCGATGTTGTTGAGCTGAAAGATATGGTTAGAGCATTGATTCTCGATAAGAAAAACCAAACCTCAGCTCCCGCTCCTGTAAAAGCAGTCGAGCAAAGTTGTGTAACTGGCGAGGTGTCATACTTACCAAAAATGTCTCACCACCGAGGCAACATTTTATCGTGACAATATCCAAGAATACGTGTCACAAGCCGCCGCAGTTAACTACAACCAAGGGAATGCCAGTTACCGACCTCAGATGGTCGCAAACCAAATTCGACCTCCCGGTTTTCCTCCTATTAATAACAACCAAAGTCGGGGGATCAATTTCAACTAAAATCGGGGGAACAATTTTAACCAAAATAGGGGTAATAATTTCAATCAAGGACAAGTTTACCAACCCCAGATTAATTAACCCCCGACTTTCCAAGCTCCAGTTCCACCAGCACCGGGTGTGTCTAAGCCCGATTTTGATAACTACGTCAAAGCTAATGACGCGGTTATGCAAAATATGCAAAATCAAATGGCAAATATAACGGACCTGATCACCAAATTTGTAAATAGTAATACCGCTTCTACTTCGGGTTTGGGTTCTCTTCCAAGCAACACCATTGCTAACCCGAAAGGTGATGTGAAAGCAATCACTACCCGAAGCGGTGTTTCCTATAATGGACCTCAAATTTCTTCTCCTCCTAAAGAGAAGGAAAATGAACCCGAGGTGACAAAGGATACGGTGCAACCAAGCACCGAAAACATCCAACCTCCAGTGGTCCAAACTAATGACCAAATTGGTGAGCCCGTTGTTGCTTCAAAGACTAAACCAACCTTGCCTTATCCTTCAAGGGCCAACAAAGAAAAGCTCCGTGAAAAAGACAATCTTCTAGCTTCAAAATTTATGGAGATTTTTCGGAATCTCCATTTCGAACTAAGTTTTGCGGACGCTCTCTTACACATGCCCAAATTTGCACCAATGTTTAGGAAGCTCCTCAATGACAAAGATAAGATGATTGAGTTGAGTAAGACACCGGTAAACAAGAATTGCTCGGCGGTTATCCTAAAAAAGTTTCTTGAGAAACTCGAAGACCCCGGTAGATTTCTTATACCGTGTGATTTTCCGAAGATGAATGAATGCTTAGCCTTGGCCGATCTCGGTGCAAGCATCAACCTAATGTCTCTCTCCATTTGGAAAGAACTAAGTCTCCCAGCTTTAACCAAAACCCGAATGATACTTGAACTTGCAGACCGAACAATTTCTACTCCAACCGGCATCGCCGAGGATGTTTTTGTGAAAGTTGGAACATTCTTCTTTCCTGCCAATTTTGTGGGCGTTGATTACGTTGCCGATCCTCGTGTTCCCCTAATCTTAGGAAGACCTTTCTTGAGGATGACAAGTGCTTTAATAGACGTTCACGGTGAACAAATGACCCTTAGACATGATGACCAATCCGTGACCTTCAAAGTTGGTGATACTAAGACTTTCTCCTACAATATCATTGAATCGGTTAACCGAGTCGATGTTATTGACATTGCTTGTGAAGAATATGTTCAAGAAGTACTTGAAATTTCTAAAAGTGGCAATCCCACTTCTACTTCGGACCTTATAATCGATTCTCGCTCTCCATCTTTCACTCCCTTCGGAGGAAGTGATTTTCTAATGGAAGAGATCGATGAATTTCTTGAACATGATGATTCAATACCACCAGGTGTTGACGGCATCTATGATTCTGAGGGAGATACTGTTTACCTTGAGGAATTGTTAAGTGTAATCAATAGTGACCCAAATCTCCCTCCGTCACCAGTTTGTGAAATTAATGTCCCTGAAAAGATTAAATCTTCATGTGAAGATCCTCCTGGCCTTGAACTCAAAGACTTACCATCCCATCTTGAGTATGTGTTTTTGGAGGGTGATGACAAATTACCCGTCGTAATCGCTAAAAACATGAAAGATGAGGATAAAACCGCCCTGATCAAGGTTCTTAAGTCACACAAACATGCCATAGCTTGGAAGATTTCTGATATTAAGGGGATAGATCCACAGTTTTGCACCCATAAGATTTTGATGGAGGAAAATGCCAAACCCGTAGTTCAACATCAGAGAAGAGTTAACCCCAAAATCCATGAGGTTATTAAGCAAGAAGTTATCAAACTTCTTGATGCTGGGTTAATTTACCCTATCTCTGACAGTCCCTGGGTGAGCCCGGTTCATTTTGTCCTAAGATAGGGAGGCATAACCATGGTAAAAAATGAAGAAAATGAGTTTATACCCACTAGGTTGGTTACGGGAGATGGCGAGTTTGCTATCGACTACCGAAAACTCATGATGCACTCGTTAAGACCATTTCCCCTTTACCATTCATGATTCAGTTGCTTGAAAGAGTAGCTGGAATGAGTACTATTGCTTTTGGAGGATTCTCCGGCTACTTTCATATCCCAATTGGACCCATCTTGATCAATGAGAAGACTCCTTCACTTGCCCTTACGGACATTTGCCTATCGATCGCTGCCTTTTGGGTTAAGCAATGCCTCGGGCACATTCCAAAGGTGTATGGTTGAATCTTTCACGAATGATTGAGAAAATCTGGAAGTCTTCCCATGGTGGATTTCTCCGTTTTCGGTGATTCGGTCTCCTTTTGCCTTTCCCATTTAGAAAAATGCTCCAAGGTGTGAAGACACCAATCTTGGCTAAATTTGGGAAAAAATGCCACTTTATGGTCAAGGAAAGGAATAGTCCTTGGCCATAGATTTCTAATCCCGGGATCGAGGTTGTAAATCAAAAGTGATGTCATTGCAAAATTGCCTCATCCTACTACAGTTAAGGGTATTCGCAGTTTTCTCGGTCATGCCGGATTCTACCGACGATTTATTCAGGATTTTTCCAAAATCGTCTGGCCTATGACCCACCTCCTTGAAAAGGAAACTCCGTTTATCTTCTCGAAGGAGTGCAATGAAGCATTTGAAACCCTTAAGATGAAGTTAACTCAGGCTCCAATTCTAGTTGCTCCCGATTGGGACTTGCCCTTTGAAATCATGTGTGATGCAACGTGTTTTGCTGTTGGGGCATTCCTAGGCAACGTAAGGACCAAGCACTTCCAGCGATACACTATGAGCAAAAACATATGATCGAGGCTCACGCACATTACCAACAATTACAACGGAAAAAGAATTTACTTGCCGTTGTGTATGCTTTTAGAAAATTCTGGCCATATCTTGTCTTGTCCAAAAGCTATGTGTATACGGACCATTTCGGCTCTCAAAGACTACTTGCTAAGCAGGATGCTAAGCCAAGATTGCTCCGGTGGATTTTGCTGCTCCAAGAATTTGATGTCGTTATCCGTGATAAAAAAGGAGCAGAAAATCTCGCCGCAGACCACCTTTCTAGACTTGAAAATCCCCATCAAAGTGAGCTCGAGAAAAAGGAAATTACGGAAACATTTCCTCTCGAGACACTTGGGATGGTTACTTTTCGTGGTGATGATAATGCCCCATGGTTTGCCGATTTTGCAAACTACCATGCGGGGAATTTTGTGATCAAAGGGATGTCGTCTCAGCAGAAAAGAAAGTTTTTCAAAGACGTCAAACACTACTTTTGGGACGACCCCTTCTTGTTTAAAATATGTGCTGATCAAGTGATTAGGCGTTGTGTTTCGGGGCAAGAAGCTTTTGACATTCTTAAAGCTTGCCACAGTGGACCCACCGGGGGACACTACGGTGCCAATTACACCGCTAAAAAGATCTTTGATTCAGGATTTTATTGGCCCACGATCTACAAGGATGCCCACGACTTTGTCACCCGATGTGACATTTGTCAACGTCAAGGCAAAATTTCGCAACGTGATGAGATGCCTCAAAACTCTATCCAAGTTTGCGAAATCTTTGACATGTGGGGCATTGATTTTATGGGGCCGTTCCCGTCTTCAAGAGGGAACAAATATATACTCGTGGCCGTTGATTATTTATCAAAATGGGTTGAAGCAAAAGCGCTCCCCACCAATGACGAGTTGTTTGCAAATTTCTTAAAATCTCTCCTTTTTTTTTTCCTATTCCCCCAGATTTGGTGGCCCCTCGTGCATCATAAGTGACGCGGAACCCATTTTTGCTAAGGGACCAATTTCAAAGGTCATGCTTAAAATACGGGAGTCACTCATGTCTCTCCACCGCGTATCATCCACAAATAAGTGGACAGTTGAGGTATTAATCTTGGTTGAAACAAATTCTTGAAAGGACTGTGAAATCGAAAATCGTGCCTCTTGGTCGGATAAATTAGATGACGCACTTTGGGCTTTCCGCACAGCTTACAAAACACCCATCGGGTGTACTCCATACAAGTTAGTGTACGGGAAGGCATGTCATCTTCCGATCGAGCTCGAGCACAAAGCTTACTGGGCCCTTAAGCATACAAACTTTGATATCAAAACCGCGGGTGATCACAGGAAAGTTCAACTCAACGAACTTAATGAGCTCCGTGATCATGCCTACGAGAATTCTTTAATTTACAAAGAGAAAACAAAGAGAATCCATGACTCCAAGATCAAAAACCGCGTTTTCAACGTCGGTGATCGAGTCCTCCTCTTTAACTCTAGATTGAAGATTTTCTCGGGCAAGCTTAAGACCCGCTGGAGTGGACCATTCACTGTAACCCAAGTTTTTCCATATGGCACTGTCGAGTTATCCCAAAACTCCGGGCCAAATTTCAAAGTAAATGGTCACCGTTTGAAGCACTACTTTGGAGGGGACGTACCACAATTGGTAGTCCTAGATCTCCACACATTCCCCATGAACCAATAAATTCGGGGATGGTCCAAGCACAGCGACCTTTAACCAAGGCTTCTAGAGAGGACCATGCTTATCGTAGTATTGTGTAAAAATGAATAAGTGTTTTCTTGTTGTGTGGAGGCTCGCCTCTTCCATTACCCGTGTTTCGTGTTTGTGTTGTTAATTGTCCAGGATTGCCCGGATTGTGAAGACTCTCGTGCTCTCAGTTTTGTCTTTCATCCATAAGAGTTTCACATCCTCAGCTTCATTTTGGGAATCCAGTATCCAAATCTAATCGACTAACGTTTTATCTTTTGGCACACTTTATAAATGGCCTTAGATTTACATAGGAACCCCTTTCAAAATATCGAGGACGATGTTTAGTTATAGTATGGGGGGGGGGGGGAATCTTCAATTTGATTTTGCCTGCAGCCGTTGTTGTCATGTAATCCCGTTTTTACCACCAAAATTTTTGCAAAAATAAATAAAATTTTTTTTCAAAAATAAAATAAGTGTTTTGTCACAGTTTCGACTTTCCTAATGGGTAGAATGAGAATAATTTTTGACTCGATCGGGCGTGTTGAGCAAGAAATGATAGAGTTAGACTTTCCTAATAGCTAGTTCCTTAATTGTAAGCTAAGCTTTCACGAGGTGAAGAACAAGAAATGATAGAGTTAAATATAAGTTTATGTGCTGAGCAAAATTCTTCTAAAGCTTATATGAGTAACTTGTGGCTTTTTCTCCCATTAGCTTTTAATCCACCTAAACATACGTGCTCATTTCAATTCAACTAAGTCAATCGATGTTTTTAGAAAAAGCTTCAACTTTGTAACTTGATTCTTTAAAGCGAATTCTTTCTGTTCTTAGTAATTTGAAAGTTAAAATGCCAAAGAAGCATGAATGATATGTGAATGCAAAAATGCATGAATATTGAGATTATGCCAATGAAGCATACATTTGAGTATATGGAGCAAGTAAAAGATGTGTCGTGATATCCCACTTCGCTAAACACGAGGTGGGGGTTCAAACTAAGACATCTTTACTTCTAGGAATTGGGTGTGTTGTGATATCTCAATCTCAGAACAAAGGCCGCATAGTGAGATAATAAATGCCAAAGTGCATTCGTAAGTGTTATCAATAAGAAACCGTCGTCAGACTAAAGACACTACATCTTGTCGGAGGCGTGGCCGATGTTGTAGTCATGTAAATGATGACGGTAGTATGTAAATATGCAATAAATGAAATTAAATGGTCTAAGATTCTCTTTTCTAAACTCAAGTATAATTTTAACTAAGAATAACTTGCTTTAAAGACTCAAAATTTGTTGGGTTGCCGTCGTTATATATTTCGATTAAGTATTTCCTCCTTGTTGTGTCAAAAACCTGCACTTAGCAGATGAGGCTGGACGGTTCCGAGAAGAAAGGTCGCTATCATGGAGATAGTCCCACCAATGAGATCAATAAATTTTTGATGTTTTTGCGTGCTTTGAGTAGAATTTGTTTATTTAACGTTAAATTAAGAAATACGGCTAAAAGGGAGGAGAAATCCCTCTATTACATTGCGAACAATCTCCTAGTGGGGTCTCACCTGATAACCTAAGTCAACTCACTGGATCTATCGAGCAAAAATATGCTGGTTGGTGGTGTGATCTATGTCCTTTTCCCAGTTTTCTTCAGAAATATCGTTATGCCATAAACTTTCACTACTTTCTAAAATTGTCGATCTAAATTTAAACTAAAATTATCAGCAATCACTCTAATGAATAATTGTCGGGAGCGAAAAGTTTACAAGTCAAATTTATAAGTAGGTGTTAGCATCTTTACTTGTATTGGCTTAAGGTGATTTTCGTTTTTACGCTTAGTTTTGGGACTAGTGGAAAAATCGGGACGATGAATTTATCCATCAGACATCCGTAGACATTCTATGGTCGATTTCTCATTGCAATGAACTCAATTTTGATATAATTAAGTGAAGTCAACGGTTATTTAAGAAAAGAAAAAGGAAAATCCAAAAATATTAGGGATATTTAGTGTACATATAAAAAATGGTGAAAACGGGACTTGTCGAAGCTTTTGATTCTTTAGTTTTCCTTGACGAACACTTAGCTACTTTTCGAGGTTATTAGTCGAGGGGGATTAAGAATCTTGGTTTCTTGGGTGTTTACTTCATAACATTGCGTGAGGACACGACAATACCTTAGTATGGGGGATTTTGGTATGTGCTTAATTACACATACCTTTTTCCATTAAAAACAAGCTTAAATGACTAAAAACGTACCAAAAATACATTGTATTTGTATGTTTTGCATTTGTATTGTGCAGGAAACGGATATCACACAAAGGACAAAAAGAAAGCCAAAAACAAACAAAACCGAGCACGGGATGGAAAAGACAAAGTCAAATCGAAGCCAAAGTCAGTCAAAGTCAGAAAGTCAAAGTCAAAAGTCAACCAAGTTCAAAAATACAACTTGAGGGACTAAAATTGCCAAACCTCAAGTTGTATTACAAGAACAAGGAGACAAGGGCTGAAATTGGAAATTAGGGGAAGTATAACTTGAGGGGCCAAAGCTGCCAACTTATCCAAAGCCATTTTTCCCGCCCAACTAAACCTAGATACAACTCACGGGTGTCGTCCCATTCTTTTACCCTGCAAACCATTCAACACCCTGGATAAAACATTTCCCCCTCCTCCACTATCTTCCCCCAGCTATATAATTGCCATGTTGGCAATCCTTCACCATTTTTCAAGTGATTTCGATGGCTGTGATTGACTCAAAAGAAGCACAAAAGAAATTGAAGGCTGGGATTTGTTTTGGAATCACCTCACGCAACAAGCACACTTGGTTTTTGTCTCTACAAAGAAACACAGAATAAAGAAGAGAAGGAAGACCCAAGGATAAAGTTTTTAGTATAAATAAGGCCATTGTAACCCGAGTTAGAGTGAGTGTTCTTTTAGTAGTAGTTTTCTTTATATCTAATTCTTAGTTAAATTTCAGCTTATTTTTATGCAATTTTAATTTTCCAAGTCTTGTAACTTTAACTTTCGTCTTAATGCAAATTTGGAGTTTTTAAGTCATTTCTTGATTCTCTGTATTTCCTTTGTTAAAAGCTTTACTTAATATGTTTTTAGTCTTATAAAATCATATAAGTCATTTGTTTTAACTCAAATACTAAGAAGTTAAGTAAAGTCACAGAAAATTCCACACTCAAATATACCACAGCTTATGGATGATAAGCCAGTTCTGGATGGGCTTATGGACTCTCACTAGCTTGTTTCATACAAGCTAGAGCTTGTAGACTCTTTGTTTAACCCTGTTTTGAGCAAGGGAGTTGTAAGTTTTTATTTTTCTTATTTACTGCAGAACTCCTTATAGTGCTTATTTATTTCCTATATTTGCTTATTTATGCTTTATCATGATGTTTAGTGTTTATCTTGCTTAGTTGTTAGTTTAAAAGTGACTTGTGCACATTTCTTAGTTAGTACTGGTAATATGTTTAGTTAAAACTGTTGGATTAATTCAGCTTATTTAAGTGCTTATTCTTGATTGAAATCTGCTTATAAGTGTCTTATTTTGCTAATTGATAAATTGTTTATTAATTATAGAGACCAAATCATTTAAATAAAAAGAAAATTATTTTTGAAAAACATTAAGGGGTGTTAAGAACGTGAAGAAAAAACCAAATGAAAAGCAAACAAAGAAACTTGGAAAGGGTAGAAGCAGTACTAAACCATAGTTAGTACTGTTTTTTTTTTTTAGGGGGGGGGGGGGGGGGGGGGGGGGGGGGTGGTTGGGTTCTATTTTGGGATTTTTTTAAGCTAGTTAATTTTAAAACTAACAGTACTAACTCAAAGCTAGCGGTACTAACTCCAAGTTAGTACTGTTAGTTGGTACTGTTAGAACTGTTGGTTCATTTCTGCTTATTTAAGATTTTCTTAGCTTTTTAGAGTAGATTGAGCCCATTTTAGTTACTGTCTTTAGTATAGCCTACTTTAGCTTATTTGCCTTTTCAAAATAATTTCAAGAGTTTATCAGTTTCTAGTTTTTTAGCTTATTCTCCATTCTAGTTTATTCTAGTTGCTTATCCTTATGCCTGAATGCTTATTAGGGACAGTTAAATATCTGTTTTAGCTTATTTGCTTATTTCTTGTTTCATTGTGTTTTGGCAGAACTAGCAGTACTAACTTAAAGCTAGCAGTACTAACTCCAAGTTAGTACTCTTAGTTAATACTGATAGTACTGTTGTTAGTACTGCTGAGTTTCTCCTGCTTAGCTTAGCTTATTTGTTGGCTGAATTTGCTTATTTAGAGTTAGTCTAGCTTAGTTGGTCTTGTTTTAAGCTTATTTGAGCTTATTTGTGTCTTAGTTTAAAAGTTTTAAGTGTTTTTACCATTTCTAGCTTTTATGCTTGTTCCTGCTTATTTTCCTTGCTTATCTTTGTGTTCATTTGCTTATTAGGTTTAATACTCAATCTTATCCTTGTCTTATTCAAACATCATTTATCAATTCGTCATTCGATTTTCCATTCAAGCCTCGTTGGGACATAACGACCCGGAGATACTCTATACTACTTCCGGTTTCATTGATTTCGTGGAATTTGATCCTTGTTATATATTTATATTTATTTATATTTATTTATGTATAAAAAGGGTTAAGTTCACGCGAGTCAAATTTTGGCGCCGCTGCCGGGGAGGCTGAAAACGATTATCGTTACGTTTGACAATTTGTGTTTGAATCTGTGAATATTTTCTTCTATAAAAATATAAAAAGTACAAAAATATTTTTCCATAAAAAGAAATAAAATTCACAAGTTGGTAAAAATACCAAAATATAATATTCTAAATTGAGGTATTATCGTAATAAATTCCGGTGAACTTGTTGGTTCCCAACTCGAACAAAAGATTTAAAAATTTAACATTTGTGTCTCTTACGACGTACGGCTCACCTTGAAAAGTTAAACAAACTATAAAGTGGGTATAAGGAGGGTTGTTCCGGGGAACTACGACCCGAAAGGAGAAATAAGCTTCGCGATATTCCTACTCCTCCGCTCACCTGTGCGTTTATCTTTTTGAGAGCTACCGTGAAGTAAGTAGATTATTTGGTTGAAGTTATCTTATCTCATTGTCCGTTAAAATCAATTGTGAAAAAATCATTGAAAACCCAAAAAAAAAATTAGTGTAAATTTCCTTTTTAAATTTATATTTTGTGCATGCGCACTCGTTCTCAAGTCCGTAAACGTCGACAACAACAAGTCCGACAAACTTCTGTTG
>BQNB010102155.1:0-24307 GCA_026074375.1 Tanacetum coccineum
GAAAGTTGTGATGCTTAGCCTAACTACAAATACAAGCGTGATAATGTTTATATGGATAATCAATAGAAACTAGGAAACTTTGATCATAAAAAGTTCAAGGAAGAGGGGAGTACTTAAGTATCTAGGAAAAATCTAGCCAATAAAGAATATTATGCCAATTATGGTTTGACAAGCAAAAACTTAGCAAGTTTTGAGATATTGTAGAGGAACATGATTAGCTTCTTATAACAAAATATTGTTATTTCTTGAAGGTGTTGTTGGATATGGGTAGACCAATTAGCAGAGAGCTCGAGCTTATTTCTTTCCACACTTTGTTGAAAGGATTAATGTGGTGGACACTTCGAGATGACAAACATCCCTCCACATGTTTGATACCCTTTATATTGTTTAGAATTCAGACTTCTACAAAAGGGAATAAATCTAATGTCCATACATATTCCAAAACTATATGAAGCTTCCATTGTTTTAACCTTTCAAGAAAACTTGCAAGCATGGGTTTGTAAATTTAATATTACTATATCAAATTACTTAGACCCCGTAATCACATTTTTATTCTCACACCATATATATTGGACTAAAAATATTTAAATGATGAATTTCTTACTATATTTTGTATTTAGTGTTGCAGACAGTTGATGAAATATACAAGGTTGCATCGATATCACTCAGTTCCAATATTCCTTAGAAGACAAAACTTCAAAAGAGGATGGACTGGAATATAAGAGACGCTGTTATCTAATCAAATTGTAGCACTCATAAAAGACCATGCCAACAAATTATTTGTATGTTGATTACTATTCATTGATTTGACTACAATATACATATAGAATTGGAAACTTGAATAAACTTGGACCTTTTTAATTGGCATGTGTTTAGATGGTTATAAAACACTTCTTACATTTTGTTTTCAAAAACCTATTAGGTAAATTTGATATCTATAGTTTCATACGACTTTATTGCTCAATTAAGCTAGACAGGTTCAACTTTCACCATACATTCTGGTACTTGATTTCTTTAAGATCAACCAAAACTAATTTGGCTCATCCATCTAAGAATAAGTATATCACGCCTATGTAAAACAAAACTCGCAGCAACGAAGCACGGGTTATTATATTATAACTTTTGTAAGAAAGGGTTTAGAGATATAATTTGTGTCTTGCATTTCTCATAACAATGATACAATATATAGGAGTATATAAGTATATCTAATCCATATTAAATGAATTTGACTAACATAAATGACTTGACTATAACTTAGACTATATAAAAAAAAAAATTACTTTGACTAGAAACTTTGACAATCATAAATTACATTGACTAACACTCCCCCGCAGTTGGAGCGGGAGGACACCGGACGCTCAAACTAGTACGAAACTTATCAAATAAACTAGTAGGTAAACCTTTGGTGAAGATATCCGCATACTGATAACGTGACGGGACGTGTAGAATCCGTATAGCACCGGTAGCAACAAGATCCCGAACAAAGTGAATGTCAATCTCGATATGCTTCGTGCGTTGATGTTGCACGGGATTAGAAGAGAGATAGACGGCACTCACATTGTCACAATAGACAAGTGTAGCAGTGGCTAGAGGTGTATGAAGTTCACGTAATAGATTACGTAACCAGCAAGTTTTAGTAACCGCATTGGCAACACCCCGATACTCAGCCTCGGCACTAGATCGAAAGAGAGTAAATTGGCGCTTCGATGACCAGGAGAGAAGATTGTTGCCAAGAAAAACACAATAACCAGAGGTTGATCGACGAGTAGTGGGACAACCCACCCAATCCGCATCTGAGTAAGCCACTAAAAATGACGTCGTAGAGGAATAAAGCTGTAATCCATAGGACAAGGTGCCACACACATACCGTAAGATCCTGTTGAGAGCAGAGAGATGAGGCTCTCAGGGGTCATGCATAAAGAGACAGACCTGCTGAACAGCATATGAAATGTCAGGCCGGGTAAAGGTGAGATAGTGTAAGGCCCTGGCTAGGCTGCAATATAATGTAGAGTCAGAAATAGGAGCACCATCTGCAAAAAGTTTGGAGTCCGTGTCAACAAGTATACGACACGGTTTACAATTAAGCATACCAGCCCGATCAAGAACCTCAATCGCATACTTTTGTTGAGATAGAAACATCCCCGAAGCATTACGAGTCATAGAAATGCCCAAGAAATAATTAAGTGAGCCCAAATGAGTCATGGAGAACTCTGCATGAAGAGAAGTGATAATTTGCTGTAACAGATCAGAAGAAGATGCAGTCAAAACAATATCATCAACATATAGAAGCAAGTAAGCAGTGTCTGCCCCGTGTCTGTAGATGAAGAGTAAAGAGTCACAGCGACTATGATGAAACCCAACCCGGGCAGCATAAGCCGTAAATCTCTAAAAGCTACTTTCCAAAAGAGAAGATAGGCACCAGCTGTCTCCAAAGTGCCAGATGTATAATAAAAACGTCTAACTCTGCCTTGTGGTATCAGAGCCATTTCCAGAAAAAAGTTAAAGATAAATCTATTCAGATAACTATGGATGCTAATCAGGTATATTCTATGATAAGCTAAATAAGATTGTTCCTTGATTATTACTTAGAATTCTCTTTGAATCCTATACTGAACATGCCATCAAATTAAAAATCTGTTTTAAAAACTATTTCGTGATACTTGAATCAAAGAAAAATTGTTTTTGATAAAACTCTTTTTCCAAAAGGACACATAGAGTCTTTGTAAGTCCCGTTGTTGAAGAAAGGGCAGTTTAAGAACTCAATTTGGTATGAGGAAAAATGGGGTTTTGTAATAAAACAATATTTCTTGGAAATTAAAGTAAGAAATTTGGTTTTATAAGGATTATGGCATGGTTAGTATGGAATTAAAGAAAATAATAAGTAATAGAAAAGGAACGCTTTAGCAAAATAGAAATGAATAAAACACAGATCAATTGTAATGAGACTAATAAAAATATTGTTACAAGAATTAATGGTTGTAAAAAAGATATTGAACACTTTCATAATAGAATTAATGAAATTAGATTTACCAGTATAAGTAAAAAATCTAAAGATACTCTAATAGAAAATTATAAAAGATTAATTAAAATAAAAACAGGTGAAATAAAAGAATTAGAAAACGACGCCATGGACGGGACATATCTTCGTCTTGCTCGTCATGATGTTGTTTCTTGGTTTCCAGTGTCCCGTTTCTGCGTCCTCGTTGTCCGAGGAGTCTTCTGAGGACGAGCTTACTCTTCTGCGGCGCTTGCGCCGACTGTCCTCGGAGTCCGAACTTGGAGGACTTTCACTCGGGGAGTGCCTTTGTCCAAGCCTGCTGTGGACATCGCGACTGCCCAGCCTATCACGGACGCTGATGCGCCAGTCATTGTTTTCATGGAGTGGTCCAAGTTCTGACAAGTTTGACGTTTGAGTACCCGAACTTTCTTCTGATTATACGAATACCTGGAGGTCGACCGGTTATCCTTTTCGCGCCTTTCCTTTTGGTGGCACGGTGGAGATACTTCGTCCTCTGGACCGAAGTTAAGTCGGGCCTGTAGGCTCTGGCTTGATCTCTTTTTTGTTTCCTCTTGCATGAGGGCGACCAAAGTCTCTAGTTATGCGATACGAAATCACTCGGCGCCAGTTCAGTCGCGACCCCTTCTAGTGTGAGGTTGTCAGTCTTAACTCGGGACCCTTGTTTCGAAGGGTAGGTGGTGGGGCTCACGGTGGTATTCATCCCTGGCACCGTTTGGGGAGGGGTGGTGTAGTAGCACCTGTAGGACCTTCCGTGCTGTGATTGTGGCGGTTGTCTGGTTGTCCCCAGGGCGGTCCCATTTTGTGAGACCAGATCATGTGGCGCATTGGCGCTTCCAGAGGTCTGATTTAGTGATCTGTCTAGACGGCTTGGTTTCGCTCTGCTTCTTCGGCCTGACGGAGTCCGCTGGGTAAAGTTTCCTTGCTTTGTCATTCTAGATTTTGGCAGTGTTCTTAGTGTTGGGTCCCACGGATGGCGCCAATCTGTTGATACAAAAGATGGACGATCCTTGATCAGGTCCGAATTAGGTGTAATACGGATCCGTTAGGCTCCGGTTCCTGTATCAATTAAGTCTTGATGTATGAGACCTGCGCACTAAGAAAACAAAGCACCGTTAGGCTTACCGTGGGATTGTCTCCCACGATTATCCTCCGGCGTAAGAGTAAGTAATCGGTTTAGGTTTTAGTAGAAAGTTGGGTTTTGAGGCGTACTTAGATGAGAGCCGAGGTGCTCTCTATATACTCACCAAACCCTAATGGGCTTTGTCCCATTAATTAGGTTAGTATCCGAGAGGCCTCACCGTTATTTAGTAACCGCCGTTATTTAGTAACTAGTGGGCCCACCTCATGATTATGACTCGTTCGTAACGGGTGTTCTAGATACCTGCGCACGTGTGCGCTAGTTGGGCCTCATAGGCCTAAATCCTCGTCGTGATAGCCCATATGTCATGGGCTTCCCCATAGGCAGTACCATTTGGGCCTTGGAAACCCGTATTGATGTCGCTATGGCCCATTCGTCATGGGCCTGGGTATAAGTACTATTCGTGGGTCGGGTTCATGACCCGAGGTTGGACTATACGTCATCAACGAGTAGTAGGACAACCCGCCCAATCCGCATCTGAGTAAGCCACTAAAGATGACGTCGTAGAGGAATAAAGCTGTAATCCATAGGACAAGGTGCCATGCACATACCGTAAGATCCTCTTGAGAGCAGATAGATGAGGCTCTCGTGGGTCATGCATAAAGAGACAGACCTGCTGAATAGCATATGAAATGTCAGGCGGTTGGGGGGTAAAGGTGAGATAACTTGTTAAGGCCCCAGCTAGGCTGCGATATAACGTAGAGTCAGAAATAAGTGCACATCTGAAGAAAGTTAGAGTCAGTGGTCAACAGTGGATGACACGGTTTACAATTAGTAATCCATGCCGATCGCAAGAACCTCAAGTCGCTTTCTTGGGGTGAGTTTGATACAGCCCCGTTGATATTTGTCGAGGCTATCTGATAGGACCATGAAAAAAAATAGTTATACTAATTTTTTTGAGTGGGGTTGGATGATGATGCTCACTTTTCTTTATTTTAGGGTTTGCGTGGTGTGGGTTTTGTTAGTGTCGCACGGGGTTTTAGTTTGTTTTGTTTTATGTGGTTAAGGGTTGGTGGAGTTTAGTTTTTATTGTAAGTGTTATTTTTGGGTGTGTAGGCGTATTATTGTAGGAGTTGGATGGAATATTGGATTCTTTGTATAGTTGGGCTGCCAGGTGTTGTGGGGTTGTGTATTGATGTCCGGTCGGCTGTTGTTTTCGGTGTGAGTCATTCATTGGGGCGTGGTTGAAGTGTTGGATTTATTTTGTTAGCGGTTATGGTCGGTAATGGTAGTATGTTGCGGGTGGAAGCTCGAGGGCGTGTGTTTTGAATCATCTTTTGGTTTTTCTGTGGTTTGATCCGGTTTAACACACATTGGGATGGGGGGGAGTTAGAGGATGGTGGTGGTGTTTGGGGGTGATGATGTGAGCACTCATGACCTAGAACAGAGCTGAACATAAGTTTTGGGGAAAAAACCTTTGTTATACTTTTTATGTGAAAATATTTTAAAACTTCATTTTATTACTACAATATTATATATTTATCATAAAATAAATAAACTTCAAAAATTTTTAAATATTTTCATAACTGTCTATAAAATATAATAAAATTAAAAATTTATTGGAACAATTATAAATTAAACTAGATAAAATTAAGTGAGCACAAATCAGTCATGGAGAACTCTGCCCTTGGGGGGAAGGGGGAGGAAGTGATAATCTGCTTGTAACAGATCAGAAGAAGATGCAGTCAAAAAAATATCAATAAACTTATTAAAGCAAGTAAGCAGTGTCTGCCCCATGTCTGTAGATGAAGAGTAAGGTCCAACGCTATGATGAAACCCAACCCGAGCAGCATAAGCCGCAAATCTCTGAAACCAGGCCCGAGGGGCCTGTTTAAGCCCATAAAGAGATCGCTGGAGAAGGCAAACATGATCTGGATGCTGCGGATCCCGGAAACCAGGAGGTTGGTGCATGTATACAGTCTCTGATAACGATCCATGTAAAAAGGCATTCTTGACATCAAGCTGGTGAACCGGCCAATGTCTAGAAATGGCTAGACTGAGTACTGTCCGAATAGTAGCCGGTTTGACAACCAGACTAAATGTCTCATCCACATCAATACCTGCAAGTTGAGTGCTACCATTTGCAACAAGACGAGCCTTGTACCGACTGAGGGTGCCATCAGCATTATACTTATGCTGAAAAGCCACATAGAATGAACAATGTTCGCGTCCGGTGGCCGAGGCATAAGAATCCAAGTATTATTTTTAATTAAAGCAGTATATTCATCAAGCATAGCACGATACCAATTTGGGTCACGAAAAGCAATTGGATAGGACTTAGGAATAGGTGATATGGTGGACACGTGTAAGTTAAAACGTTGAGTGGGACGATTAGTACCGACACGAAAGCGAGTGACCATGGGGTGAGTCGAGGTGGGATTATTGTGGTTGTGTGTAGGAATAGTTGTTTCAGTGGATGCGTTTGATGTGGGCTGGACGTTTGGTGAGTGGGGAAGTGGGCTAGACTCATGTGTTTGGTGAGCCGGTTGGAGTGGGCTTCGTGGTGGACTGGGTGGAGCAGCAGTAGATGTTATAGTGGTGGTGGGAAGTGGTGATGCAGAAGTGAGTTTGGATATGATGTGTTGATGTATGATGTTGGGCGAAGTGTCCAAAAATGTGTACGAGGGTGAGTCATGAGGAGTCATAGATCCATATGGGAAAACTGTCTCATCAAATGTTACATGACGGGATAAGATGATTTTGTTCGTGTTTAAGTCTAGGCATCGATATCCGCGGTGATTTGTCGGATATCCCAGAAAAATTGCGGGTGTAGCCCGTGGTTCAAGTTTGTGATTTGTGTGAAGATGAGGATAGCAAAGGCAACCAAAAACACGAAGATCCGCATAGTTCGGTGTTGTTTTAAAAAGGCGAGTGTGAGGTATTTCATTGTTGATGGCGGTGGAGGGTAAGATGTTCAAGAGGTAGGCGGCCATGTGAAGAGCTTCAACCCAAAATGTAGGTGGCAGGTGAGCTTGGAAAAGTAAAGTACGAATCATGTTGTTGATGGTGCGTATCATTCGTTCAGATTTTCCATTTTGTTGTGAAGTCTTGGGACAAGAGAAACGAATGGAAATACCATTGGTCACAAATAGTTGGTGAAGGGCAGTATTGTCAAACTCACCTCCATGATCACATTGCAAAGATTTAATGTCACAATTAAAATGGTTCTTAACATAAGCACGAAAGTGAATAAATTTGGACAACACATCCGACTTATGTCGTAAAGGGTACACCCATAAGTAATGTGAGAAATGATCAAGAAACAAGACATAATATTTAATACCCGAAACACTAGTAAGAGGAGATGTCCATAAATCAGAATGGATAATATCAAAAGGAGCCTTAACAATAGTTTCTGAAAGTGAGAAAGGAAGCCTCACGTGTTTGCCAAGCTGACAAGCATGGCAAAGCACGGAAGACTGTGTCTTATTACATGAAATTAAATTATTAGAAACTAACGAACGTAGCACTTCACTTCCCGGATGACCAAGTCGTTGGTGCCACGTTTGCTGTCCAACCAGAAAAGCTTGAGGGTACGACGGAGACGTGACTGGATAAAGGTCACCCGTGCTGTCACATCTGAGGAGAATTTGACGAGTCCAGAAATCCTTCACAGAAAAACCAAACTCGTCAAATTCAATTGTACATTTATTTTCACGAACGAATTGACGTACAAAAATTAAGTTTTTGACAATATTGGGTGTAATGAGAACATTATTTAAGTGAAGTGTACGGTAGGGAGTTGGTAGCGTGCTATGGCCCGTGTTGGTGACAGGAATAGATTTCCCGTCACCAACAAGAACAGATGGATATATGCGAGAATTAAAAATAGTACTAAGATTATTAACTGAAGAGTTAAGGTGAGATGACGCACCAGTATCCATGTTCTAATTTGAGTTAGCCGGATCCTGTAAGGTCAAAGTATTAAAAGCATATGGTAGCTGTGTCTCTTGACTAGTCGAACCCGAGGAGGCAAATTGGTTTTGTACAGCAGCCGAGTAGAGGGCCTGTTGGTGGCCATTGAACCCGAACGTGGGCTGGTGTGGTTGTGTTTGCTGAAATCCTAGAGGGGCATTGGGCCTTAAGCCCATTATGTTGTTATGTTGAACTGGTTGCTGACCCTGCGAAATGAATAAGCCATACTGGGCTAATAGGTTTTGTTAGGCCTGAATGAGGGATAGAAGGTTTTGTTGGCTGGCTGAATTAAGACCAGTGTGTCCAGGCCCTTGTTGCATGGAGCGATTATGATGTTAAGATGAGTTTGGGCGTGGGTTGTTGGTGCCTTTTGGAGAGGCATGAATGAAACGACAATTCATCCCCTAGCGGCAATAACCTCAGCCAAAGTTGCGGTAGATCTCAGTCTTATTCTCATTACGGGCATCGCGATCACGATTGTTGCGGTTGTCTTGAATCCGTGGTTGGGATGTAGCAAGAAGCACTTATGGTGAGCTTAATGTAGTGGAGGTAGAGAGTATTGGTTGCTTAGACCAGAGACACATCTCCTCAGTCGTGACCATGGTGCGAACAGTTGCTATGTCAGGATAGGGATCTTTGTGAGCAATTATTTGAGCAAGGCTTCCGTATTTTTCACTTAGGTCGTTGATGGCATAGGTGACAATATAGTCATCATCCATGGTCAAGCCAAGGTCAGTAAAAAGAGTGATAATGGAATCAATCTTGGAGAAGTAGGCGTCTGGTGTGTCGTCGCCTATTTGTATGATACGTAGTTCACCTTTTAAAGCAACGATACGTGTCCTTTTGTTTTCTTGGAAGATGGTTTCGATGGTGTCCCATGCGGCTTTAGCCGAAGCAGGGTTGGTGCTGATCATCCTTTTTCGAAGCGTTGGAGAAAGGGTAAGAAATATCCATGATTTTACGATGGAGTCAGCCGTGATCCATTCGTCGATTGGTGGATCACATGTGGACGTCGATCCATCGATGTGGTTTAGCACGTTAAAGTTGCTGCAGTGCCCTTTGAAAAAGTAACTCCATGTAGAGTAGTTTGATTCCTGAAGATAGAGTTTTTCGGGTACGAGACTATTGATGTTATGTACCGCATAGAGTTTTTTAACCAAGGTAAGGGCAAGAGGGGGTGGTGGTGTATTCGAGTTTGTCATGGCAGAGTAATGAGTTCGACTGTTAAATCGAGGTGAGGTTTGATGATTTAGGGTTTTGGGGATCGGCTGTGAAGGTCTGATACCATGTAATATGATAGATATTGTATTGATTGAATGAATTACATAAGAGATGGCATATCTATTTATAATAAATAGATAGCTTTGTAAATAAGCAACATCAAACCTAACCCTAATGGACCATAAGCCCACAATCGGGCTTGGGCCACTTATTCGTCTAACAAACTTTTAGTTCAACTGTACCTTTCTCATCACTTTGCATTGTGATGGACTTCAATCGTTTTATTTAGATGGAAAGACTTGAAATAGCTCCTAGGAGAACTTAATGCTTGTGAACATCGCTCTTACTTTTGCAAAGATTTACATATTGCTGCTTTCAAAGACTTAATAAACAAAAGCTTCGGTCTTGCAAAAAAAAGACTCGGGAGGTGGGGGGATGTTTTTCTTACTCACCGTAGATAACCACCTGTTCTAATTGATTTTTTTTAAATCAACATTTTGAAATCCCATATGGGCTTATATGCGGGAGTAACCCTACTTATCAGAATAAGTGGTATCAAAACTACAATGTAAGCTTAATCATAATGTGGATGGTGTTCCCTCAGACATTTTTTTTGTGTTATTATCACCCAGTAGTTAGATACATAATTGTTTCATATCTTTTCATAACAGATGGAGTGATATACAATATCATCTACATCCATTAGCTATGCATATATATTTTTATATCTATTCATTGACGTATAAAGAAGAGTATAATCATCCTAATCATACCAACTTGGATTTTATTTCAGTTAAAAGCAGAAAAATCTCGCCTGATATTCCCATTTTCGCCTGTCTTGACACTAACCCGGCCTAGTTTAGTCATAGCTTTGATGAACGCGTCACTGAAATCTTTTGGGCTGTTAGCCCATGATATCAGTCTGTTTTGACCTCGTGTCAGTGAAGAGAACCTCATCAGAAGTTAGAAGTCCTTGTCTATTCCGCAGATTTTTATAGTACATGTTGGCAAAAGTTCCTATTGTGTTGGGATCCAGGGGTATAACTGAATGTGGGTCAAATTTCTTTGGACACCATTGCTGCAATTCGGTAGCATAACTCAGGCTTAGGGTTGGGTCCACTGGGTGCTGCTTGCTGAAGTTGTATATCTTGTTTAAAAACTGGTCGCAATGGGAGAATCCAAGAGTATGTGCACCTCGACATAGTAATCACTCCTGTAGTTAGCAGCAGGTTTAGGTTATCTTTTATCTTACGGATTAAATATGTAAGTTGAAACAAATTAGACTTAAAAGTAAACGGGTCCTCTGGTCGAAAGTTACTCAAATTGTATTGTAAATGGCTAGATGCATACAACCTATAATTTGATTTGTTTAAAATGATTGGATTATTGCAATAATACTAATATACTCCATAGTTTTTATAGATTGGACAAAAAGGGTTTAGGTTAACCCAACCAACACTAAAAAAATGTTTTGACCCGTTACTGAACCCGTGCACTGTCCATTTTACTATCAACTGGTGACTATGAAAAATACGATAATTTCACCATTTTATATTTTTTCGCAAAAACCTTACCTTCATCTCTAACATGTTCTTTACTGCCAAAAAGTGACAGCACCAAAAATACCAAAGTAAACCTGCATAGAGGCAAAAAAATAGATAGGCAGTAGTTATATCAATGAACATAATATCTTATAACATAATTTTCAAATTGTAACCAACACAGATACTAAAAAAAGATATGTAAAGATTGATACTTTCCGGTTAAAATGTGATTAAAAGTTGGCCCACATCAACTTTACTTAGCTAATCAGATTATCAGTACCACGTAAACCAACGAAGGGAGGTTTGGGTGGTGATCTCGCATACCCGCATACCCTTTATATGTGCTACATGGTATATGCTGCAACTGTCTGATCCCACATATCAGAATAACGTGAACTCAATGTTTATGTCTTGTTTCTTGTCATTGCTGTTGAATATGATCTTAACTTTCATAGCGACTGCATCAGCTTGGTATTATGTGGGTACTCGGCAATAAGAGAAAAATCGAATAACTTTTTGATTCAAATGTGCTGGATTGGATAACCCCTAATTACAGAAGATGTTGCTCTGCAACTTAGTTACCGTCGGCTTATTGTTGGTTGCAAGAAAGTGTGGATCTTTTAAAGAGTATTAAAAAACTAAGATTACTGAATACCATTGTTAAGAAATATGCTTAGACAAATGCTAAGCTAATTACTCAAATTTGGGTTTAGACAATGAATTTGACAAAAATCAAAATTAAAAAACATGACTAATGTGATCAACTGATTATTTGTTATGAAAGTGAACTTGCATCAGCTTTGAACTCAAAGTTCATGCCAGTTAGCTGAAATGAGAATGTATGAATTGATTTAATGTAAACCTCAACATACAATCCTCTCGGACCTATGGAGCCAAATAGATAACCTAGCCCCCATCGATCATGTACTGCCAGATTGTGCATACCCCCCAAGGAATTGCACCCTACAACATTCTAACTTAGTGATATGTTTTTGGAAAATCTCAAATACTCACTCAAAGCTACACTCGTGAGGTTTCTAGACTTTCATATATGAAACTTTTTTCCATTATGAAGGAATTAGAAACTTTTTTGTTAACCTGTTTGACCAATTGGAAACACAACGTTACGTTAATACACTCAATCCTACTATAATTAACACACTGAACTTACGTTACGTTAATACACTCAATCCTCATCTTGTTGAGTCTTAATTTTTTAGGGCTTTAAGATTAGTCAGAATGTGTAGGGGGTAAAGAATTGCTCATTTATAGATTTAAGAACTTTTATATTCTTTGGGGGTGTGGGGTTAAAGGCTCAGGTTGTAATTCCACTTCCAATAAGGGCAGTTAAAACCGCTGAGACACTTGATCTTCTTCATATTTGAATGTAACTGAATAATGAATGTCACAAAATGAATGCAAGCTTTTATAATCCAGGATGGTTCGTCTGCTTTGACTGTAGCAGAATGAATGTAAACTATGCCCCGATAAATTAAGGGGTTGTATCTTTTAATATAATAGATTTTGTATGATCTCAGCTTGATTAGTTTTTTATTTTATTTTTATAATAATTGCATCGAAATAGAACATTTTTTTGCCTTTATTCAAACTCAAGTATCCGACCCGACTTGTTTAACGCTACACGAAAAACCTTTTTATTGCTCAATGCCCCCGTGATTTCATTTCATGGCTCCGCCACTTTTTATAATACTTTCAAGGACTGAAGGGTAATGTATTTTGGTCAGTTTATTTTAAAGGGACGCAAGATCTTTTCAGGGTCATGCGTATGAGTAAAAGTATTAATTTTCGGTCAAATTTAGAGTCCGAAAAAGGGGGTTTCACTCATGCTCCAAGTTAGCCCTCGTTGCTCCATGTTTGCCCTAGTCTCTTGAGTGTTAGCTCTATGCTCCTCAAAATCATCATTCTCATTGAAAATCTAAGTGAACGAAATGAAAATTCAGTAACTCAGACGAACTTTGTTGAAAAGTTTAGTAAGGGCCCGTTTGGTTTGTAGATGGGTTTAGGATTAAGATTTGGTTTAGGATTTAAATTTGGATTTGAAAAAAAAATGAAGTGAGAGAAAAATATGTATTATTTTAAATATATATTTGTTTTATTAGTTAATTATAACATAAAATAAATTATTTTTGGAATAAAAAATAAAAATAAATGACATAATGAGTTAATTATGTGGCTCTTAAAATTTAGAAATAAAACAATCACAAGGATTCTCCAAAACCTTACCAGCAGGGTGGGGATGTAAATTTAGGCATCATGACTTGATGTGACTTAAATCTATGCATACCAAACAATGCTTTTGACTTGTCTTTGAGTCTAAACCCTCTCAAATCCGCTAACCAAACAGACCCTAACATATTTGTATATTAACCCAACAAAGTTATTAGGTGGTTTTGACTTATTGAGTCAATCAAATTGTCCATCATGGTTTGTTTGGTTTAAAAAGCATGGATAATTGTAACAACAACACAATATCAACTTAATTTAACCAAACTTAGACTAAGTTAGTTGGTATGTGCTTAATTACACATACCTTTTTCCATTAAAACGGACTTAAATGACCAAAAACAGACAAAAACTGCCAAATATATGTTTGTTTTGCATTTGTAGTGTGCAGGAAATGGATATCAAACAAAAGGGGGAAAAACAAAGCCAAAAAAGACAAAACTTAGCACGGAATGGAAAAGTATGTGAAGGCAAAGCCAAATCGAAGCCAAAAGTCAATCATGTCAAAAAGTCATCAGAAAAGTCAACCCTAACAAAGTCAAAGTCATAAGGAAGTCAAAAGTAGAAGAAATATAACTTGTGGGACTGAAATTGCTAATTCCCCAAAGTTATATTATTAAAGATTAAAGACAAGGGTTGATTTTGCAATTTACTTGAAAAACAATTAGGGGGCAAACCTAGCCACTGTCCCAAAACTGATTAACCGCATAGGACTTTATTTTTGCAATGAGAGTTATAACTATAAGTTATGAAGGGGTGCATATTTTTGCCAAACGACCAACCTTGTAAACCACATGGACTAAATTGCAATACACCCTTATGAGTAGGGACCAAACCTGACTTTTCATATTTGTTTTTTGAGATATAACCTAATAACCAAATTATAAACATTTAAAATACAAAAATGGCCACAATAAAATTAGGCTATTTAATCCCCCCAAACCCTCTTCCCCAAAATCAAACTGAGGAACCCTATCCCTAACCTATTTTCCCGCGAAGACTCAAACTCCAACTACAACTCACGGGATACCCTCCCCTCTTCCCCAAAACACTCAACCTCCCTTTTACCCTGCGAAACCCTAAACCTCCATGGGATAAAACGACCCCCTCCTCTCCACTATCAGCCCTTTCAATGAGCAATGCCATGTTGGCAATCCCACGTTTCTCAATGTCAAATTCAAGGGCTGTGATCACTACAAAAGAAGCATAAATTGATATTGAAGGCTAGGATTGAAGTTATGATTTCCTCTCACCAAAGAAACACAACTAACACAAAGTTGGATACAAGCTGCCTATAAAAGAGGAAGAGAAGACAGAGAATAGAGAGTTAGTTTTTTTGTTTAAATGTAATTTTTAAAGTTTTAAATTTAAGTGCAATTTCCATTTTCAAGTTATCTCTTGTTTTTTTTACTTATTCAGTCTCAGCTTATTTATAAGCATTGTATCAAGTTCCCAAGTTTTAATAAAAGTAAAGTTTTCAGTTACATTCCTGAGTTTTGAATTGCATTTTACCTTTGTTCATAATAAATAAATAAAATTTCACAAAAATTCCTCAGCTTAGTTTACTGGATGATAAGCCAAAATTGGATGGGCTTATTGGACCTACCAGCTTGTTTAACACAAGCTGGAGCTTAGTAGAAAAGCTCTTGTGAGCCCTAATAACCCGTGCTTAGAGCAAAGGGACGGGTAAATCCATTTTTCTTTGTTTTCTTAGTATCACTGTAGCATTGCTTAATTTCAGCTTATTGAGCCTTGTTGTTCTTATAATCTGCTTATTTTATCTTAATTCTTGTCATTTGAACCTTCTTATTTGTTTTTATTTCTTTTGTAATTGTTCATTTAGTCTCTCCCTTTTTATAGCTTAAAGTTTGTCCATTGTTGTTGGCTTATTGTAACTGCTTATTTCTGTTTTCTAATGTGCTCATTAGGTTCCTTTTAAGTCATTTAATATCTGGTATTAAGGGGCTGATTGTCTTAATTTAGTCTTTACAAGTGCTAAAATCCGTTTTTAAAATTATAAAGGGGTGTTTGGGTTAAGCCCAAAATAGGTCAAAATGATATGGTAATGGGTTGGGGTCATGTGGCCAACTTTGATTAGCATTATTAAGCTCTTGTAAGTCTGTTTTCAAGTCTAAAAGTTGTTTTCCAAGTTTTCTCATTTGTTGCTTAAATCTGTTGGTTTTAAAAGAGACTCAAAGAGCTTATTTGGATAAGCCCTTGTAAACCTAAGTTGTAGTGTTGATTTGGTGTCATTTGTGTGTGTTAAAAACAAGTGGTCAAGATTATTTGGCTCACTTTCAAGTTTCCTTTTTCTGTTAATATAGTTTTGTGTTGGTCAAAAGTAAAAAAGCTCATTTTCAAGTTTAAATCTCAGATAGAAAAGATGGTTCTAAGCTCTTGAATTTTTGAGCGTAAGCTCAAAATAAGTTACTTTTCATCTGTTTTAAGTTGCCTTTTGGTTTTGAGCTTATTTAGGTGCTTAGTTTTAAGCTTACTTTTTCACAAAATTCAGTCAAAAAACTGCCCTGGTGCAAAAGCTTATTTTCAAGGTCTTTTTTTAGCTTATTAGTGAATCTTAGTTCAAGCTTTTGGCTTTTCTAGAAAGCCAATAAGCCCTTTCATAAGACCTCAGCCCCTTCAATTTCAGCCCTTGAAAAGCTTATTTGATGGCTTATTTTTAAGCTCAAATTAGCCTTTTGACTGTTTTGCATAGGGACTGCTCATTTTTCATTCTGGCTTATTCAGCTTATTTAATAAGCTCATTTTTGCTCCTCATAGCTTTTTAGGTTAGTATGTCAAGAAACTTTGCTTATTTTTCATTTACTTAGCTTATTTAAGTGTTGACAGCCCTTAGAGTTAAGCATTTTAACTTTTAAGCTTAGTTTAGTATTCTGCCACTTAAGCCCTTTTTCCAGCTTATTTAGTTTTAGCTTTTTACCTTTTTAGTGCTTATTTAAGAATGGTAGGTTAGTGCCTTTTAGATTTTCAGTTCTAGGAACTTAGCTTAGTGTTCCTAAATGTCCAAGACTTGAGCATATTTGCCTTTTAAGCTCACTTTAGTGTTCTGTAATAAGCTCTTTCAGCTATTGAGTTTTCTAGTTATAGTCTTTTAGTTCTTATTAGGAAAGATTAAGCCCTCCCTTTTTGGTTATTATCCAAGTTAGTTATTAGTTCTAAAGTGCTCAATTGACTTAGTGGTTTTAGTGTTAAGCTTCTTTTTAGCTTCTGTAGTTTTAAAAAGCTCATTTTTTAAGCTTATTTATTGATTTTCTAAAAAAAATGTAGTTGAGAAAGTGTTAAGCCCCACGAGCTTAACAACTTTGCTTCACAAAGTTTTTCCAAAAAAAAAAGAGGAAGACAAGGGGTCCGGGTGAGCAAGACTCGAACCCGGTACCCCTCGATACATTCCCCCTTTTTACACACTCATACCGCTGCGCCTTGGGGGATTTTCTGTTATAGTCTTTCAAAAGCGGCCAGGGTACTTCAGATCTTTTTGGGGCTTATAAGCAATAAGATGTTATAGCTCTATTTACGCGGGCTTATTAATAAGCCATTTTTTTTGTTTCTTATTTTTCGTAGGTTAGTTATAGGGTAAAGTATTTTTAGTAATTTTTTCAGAATTTTTCAAAGTTGTTTAGTATTTTTTATAATTTAATTTAGTTAAAAGTTTTAAAAATTCATAAAAAATACAAAAATTATCAAAAAAATATTTTTCTTTTTTAGAAAATTTTCTTTAGTCATATAGTTTGTAGGAAAAATATAAAAATTTTCGTAGGGTCATTTTTATAACTTTTTGCTTTTTAAAGAACGGGGTCGGGTGCGGTTTTTGCCTTGACTCGTTTTTGGGTCAAACGACCTCCGTTTTCGGTCTAGTTTTTTTCATTCTTCGTTATTAGTTCCCTAGAGTAGTTTAGAAGTGAAAAATTCTTCGTAGGGTTAATTTTGAAGTTTTTAGGTTTTAGCCCCTTTGTTCGGGATTCGTGCTCTCGTTTTTTTAGTTTAATTTCATATTTTTTTGGATTTTCTTAAACGTTTCTGTTTGTTATTGTTTAATTTATCTTTCCTCATTCTCAAATCAATTCTCTCCTTCAAACTCAAATCTTCCGACTGTATCGATTTTCCAGCACAGCCTCGTTGGGGATAAACGACCCGGGAACATTCTATTCTACTTCTCGGTTTTATCGATTTTGTTTCTAGACTATTCTTACTATATATATTTTATATTTTATTATATATTATATATTTTAAGGTGTAGTTTAGACCAATCAATATGGTTAGTACGTTTTCTTACATTAGGCTTGACTGCTTGTTTATCTTTTGTCTATCAGCTTGTGTGTGTTAATCGCCCTCATCTTAGTTTAGGTAAACCAAAACTCGTTCCAGTCTCTCAGGCTGAAAACCCTCATTTTTGCGTTAGTTTAGGTTTAACTTAGATTTAACATAGGATTAATAAGGACTAACTCAGATAACTAAAATACTGATTGATTTAAGTGTTAACACTCGCTCCTAGTGATCGACACCCTACTTACCAACGAACCTACAACTAACCGAGTACACTGCCCGTTAGTGTTTGTTAATACGTAAAGTCGACAAAATATAAATAATAAAACTTGAATAATAAATTACCTACGCACAACGACCACATCAATTGGGAAATTTATATACTTAACTCATACTAGGCCTGATATATCTTATTTCGCGCTTTTATTCTACTACTGACGGCCGCTCAGCTGTGCGTTGATTCTTTTTGAGAGTTACCGTGAAGTAAGTAGATTATTTGGTTGAAAGTTGTCTTATCTCATGTACGGTAAAATACATTGTGAGTAAATCATTTGATAAAACCAAAAAATTAGTATGTAAATTTTCTTTTTGTATTTCTATTTTGGGCGATGCGCCACTCGTTCTCAGCCCGTAGACGTCGGACAACCACAAGTTCCGACAAATTTCTTGGTTTGAATCACCAAATCTTGAGAAACCAACTAACAATCAAGAAACTTTCAATCCTCCCATAGTTACGATGGACGATAATCGTACTATGGCTCAATTGCTCGAAGCACCCACCGAGGGTTACGAGGATGCAATCGTTGTTCCCGAGATCAACGCAAACAATTTTGAGATCAAGCATGGTCTACTTAATCTTGTTCAAAACAAGCAATTTTTTGGACATGATAAAGAAGACCCACATGCTCACATCCGGTATTTCAACAAGATCACTTCTACGATGAAGTTCCCGAACGTCCCGAGTACGTCGGTTAAGCTTATGCTTTTCCCATTTTCCCTCGAGGGTGCAGCCCGGATTTGGCTTGACAAAGAACCCCCTCGATCGATTTCTACATGGGGAATGATCTTGTGTCGAAATTCTTTATAACAAATTCTTTTCGCCTTCTAAATGGACGAAATCTAGAAGAAATGCAATCACGCGGATTTCAGCAAAGATTTGACGAATCGTTTTTGAATGCATGGGATCGTTTTCATGAGTCTTCTTTTAGGGCTTTGCCGCATCAATTGTGGGTTTTAGAATTGCTTCAACTCGATACATTCCTATATGCCTTAAGCTCAATGATCAGGATTCATTGAATTCGCCGCAGAGGTGGGGTTTTTTTTTTTTTTTAACTTTTTTAGATAAAAAACGGCTCGAGAATGTCTAAAAACCATCGAGAGCAATCCAAAGTTCGTTAATTCCGAAGCAAAAACGTTGTTGCTTTAAAGGGAGTACAAGCTACTTCCACCTCCGGTGTTCTCTCCCGATGTCTTTGAACTCTAAAGATATGGTCTTCAATAGCTATTGCTCCTTGATAATGAAAATACAATCCCATGCTCCCGACTCACACAATACGCCCGCGTCGTATAAAGCGGATCGAGGAACGTTGTGTGACTCTGCGGGAGAGATCATTCGTATCAAGTTGTCCCGCGCCCACCGATGGCAATATTTTTT
Organism: Tanacetum coccineum; assembly: GCA_026074375.1. Taxonomy (NCBI): domain Eukaryota; kingdom Viridiplantae; phylum Streptophyta; class Magnoliopsida; order Asterales; family Asteraceae; genus Tanacetum; species Tanacetum coccineum. The sequence continues at coordinate 19,017 of BQNB010102155.1, forward strand.
TGGTAGTATCATGACAACATTCAAGCTTACGTTTCTCAAGCCGCCGCGGCTAATTTTAAATAAGGGGTAACTACCAGTGCCCGACCTCCACTGGTTGCTAACCAAATTCGACTCCCCGGTTTTCCTCCTATGCAAAAGCATCAAAACAACCAATAATCGGGGGAATAAATTTTAATCAAAATCGGTATGGGAACAATTTTACCAAAATCGGGTGGTTATACTGCTCAGTCATAGACCAATTTTTCAACCCCAAGTTAAATCACCCCCAGCTCTTATCAAGCTCCTGTTTACCAAGCTGCCGTCTCCTCAACACAATGTGGGTTCTAAGACAAATTTGATAGCTACGGAAAAGGCTAATTGATGCGGTTATGAGGAATATGCTAAAACCAAATCAGTTTTGCAAAAACCAAGAGTCTAAATACCTGCAAGCTCAGATTGACAACTTGGGGCTACTTTCGAATCAAAGGCTTGAAGCATGCTAGGTAACTTTATCAAAATGAAATAACAGCCTCTCTATTCAGGTTCGGGAATCTCCCTGGTAGGTAACACCTTACCAACCCGAAAGGAAGATTTGAAAGTATACACCTGATGTGGAGTTGAATATCAAGGACCCGCGATTCTGTCTATTCATCTTCTCCTCTGAAAGTGATGATTTGTGATACCGGAGGTTACAAAGTATACGATGCTGCTCTACTAATAACGGAAGACCGAAGACAATCACCCTCCGGTAGTTTCAAGACCAATCTCAAAATTCCAACTTCGAGCCAGTTGTTGATCCGTTAAGATGCTTCCCAAGGCCTAACCAAAAACAACGAATTTCGTTTCCTTTCCAAGAAGAAATGCATGAAAGGCGCGTTGAAAAAGCTAAAGATCTAATTGAGAAATTCTACGAAAATCTTTTAGAGATTTGATGTTCTCGAAATTAGCTTTAAGTGATGCCTTGACCTTATGCCGAGAAATTTGCTCCTCGACTCTAAAAACCTTATCGGGAAGACAAAGAGAAGTTGAGTGAAACGGCTAGAACTCTTTTGAAACGAGAATTGCTCAGCAGTCATCCTAAAACATAGTTTCCTAAAAAACTTGGAGAGGCTGGTCCGTATTTCCTATTCATCGTTGGGAATTTTCTGGGATTACTACAGGAACGCCTTGGCGATCTCGGCGCGAGCCATTAATCTTATGCATATTCCGTTGGGAGTCTCTCTCTTCCTGACTAACCCCGACCTGCATGTCGCTAGTGCTAGCAGATCGTTCATCACTGAACGATCTGGTTTGCTTAAAGGAGTCGTTTAATGGTGGGAAAGTTCCAGTTTGAGGCACAGACCCCCGATTCCTTTAATTCTCGGTGTGAAAGTTTCTTAAAGAACAGTCGTGATTAATAGATGTTTTCGAAGGTGAAAATAACCTTCGTGTTGCAAGAGGCCATCACATTTAATCTAGACAAAACTTCGAGATACAGCGGCTCCCTCAATTACCATCATATGACGGCAAACCGAATTTGACGTCTTGAATTGGCATGTGGGAATATCGCAAAGAAGTCTTCGGTTTTGGATTCAGTTGCATACGGTAATCCTTCTCTGGATTACGATCCAATTGTTTCAAATTCTTCACCAACACTAACTCCTTTCGGAGATAGTGATTTTCTCCTTCTTGAAGAAGCAAATGCTTTTATAGCTGTCGATGATGAGCCAATTTCACGGGAAATTGATGCTACTTACTACGTCGGAGTGGTGACTACTTCTTATTTTAGAAGCACTTTCTCAATAGGGAAACCGTTGCTCATCTTCCGAATCATAAAGGATTATTCACCCAGAATTCGGCCAGAACGCAAAGTTGTTGAGCTAAATATCATTTGCTGAGCCTCCCGAGATTGACTCAAGGAACTTAGCCACCTCATTTAGAATATGCATTTTTGGAATGGCGACTAGTTACCAGCTAGCATTAATTGCGAAAGATTTAAAGGATGAGGAAAAGGCAGCTCTTATCAAGGTTCTAAAGTCCCACAAGCGAGCCATCGCTTGGAAACTCTCCGATATCAAGGGTGTTGATCCAGAGTTTTGTACTCACAAAATCCTTATGGAGGTAGGATCCGAACAACTAGTTTAGAGTCAAAGAGGGTAAAACCAATGATTCCATGACGTCATCAACAAAAGAGGTGAAAAAGGAAAAACTTCTTGACGCCGGATTAATTTATCCGATCTCTGACAGTCCATGGGTAAGCCCGATACATTGTGTACCAAAGAAGGGTGGTATAACCGTCGTCAAGAATGATGATAATGATTTGATACCAACTCGATTGGTCACAGGGTGGAGAGTGTGCATTGACTATAGAAAGTTGAATGAGGCCACCCGAAAAGACCATTTCCCATTGCCCTTCATGGATCAAATGCTCGAAAGACTCGCGGGAAACCAATACTATTGTTTCCTCGATGGCTTCTCGGGTTATTTTCAGATTCCCATTGACCCGAAGGATCAAGAGAAGACAACTTTTACTTGCCCATACGGAACGTTTGCCTATCGCCGCATGCCTTTTGGGCTATGCAACCGCACCGCGCACGTTCAATGGATGATATGATGGCAATTTTTCCATGACATGATCAAAAAACACTGGGGAAGTATTCAGGATGACTTCTCGTCTTCGGAGTTCTTTCTCTACATGTCTATCCCATTCACCTAGACAAAATGCTCCAAAGGTGTGAAGACACCAATCTTGTGCTAAATTGGGAAAAGTGCCACTTTATGGTCAAGGAAGGCATAGTCCTTGGCCATAAGATTTCTAAATCCGGGATTGAGGTTGACAAGGCAAAAGTTGATGTCATTGCAAAATTGCCTCATCCCACTACCGTGAAGGGTATTCGCAGTTTTCTCGGTCACGCCGGATTCTACCGACGATTTATTCAGGATTTTTCCAAAATCGCCCGGCCTATGACCCACCTCCTTGAAAAGGAAACTCCGTTTATCTTCTCGAAGGAGTGCATTGAAGCATTTGAAACCCTTAAGATGAAGTTAACCCAGGCTCCAATTCTAGTTGCTCCCGATTGGGACTTGCCCTTTGAAATCATGTGTGATGCAAGTGATTTTGCTGTTGGGGCAGTCCTAGGGCAACGTAAGACCAAGCACTTCCAGCCGATACACTATGCAAGCAAAACTATGACCGAGGCTCAAGCACATTACACTACAACGGAAAAAGAATTACTTGCCGTAGTGTATGCTTTCGAGAAATTCCGGCCATATCTTGTCTTGTCCAAAAGCATAGTGTATACGGACCACTCGGCTCTCAAGTACTTGCTTGCTAAGCAGGATGCTAAGCCAAGATTGCTCCGGTGGATTTTGCTGCTCCAAGAATTTGATGTCGTTATCCGTGATAAAAAAGGAGCAGAAAATCTCGCCGCAGACCACCTTTCTAGACTTGAAAATCCCCATCAAAGTGAGCTCGAGAAAAAGGAAATTACGGAAACATTTCCTCTCGAGACACTTGGGATGGTTACCTTTCGTGGTGATGATAATGCCCCATGGTTTGCCGATTTTGCAAACTACCATGCGGGGAATTTTGTGATCAAAGGGATGTCGTCCCAACAGAAAAGAAAGTTTTTCAAAGACGTCAAACACTACTTTTGGGACGACCCCTTTCTATTCAAGATCTGTGCAGACCAAGTAATTAGGCGTTGTGTTTCGGGGCAAGAAGCTTTTGACATTCTTAAAGCTTGCCACAGTGGACCCACCGGGGGACACTACGGTGCCAATTACACAGCTAAAAAGGTCTTCGATTCAGGATTTTATTGGCCCACAATCTACAAGGATGCCCACGACTTTGTCACCCGATGTGACATTTGTCAACGTCAAGGCAAAATTTCGCAACGTGATGAGATGCCACAAAACTCTATCCAAGTTTGCGAAATCTTTGACATGTGGGGCATTGACTTTATGGGGCCGTTCCCGTCTTCAAGAGGGAACAAATATATACTCGTGGCAGTCGATTACTTATCAAAATGGGTTGAAGCAAAAGCGCTCCCCACCAATGATGCCCGAGTTGTTTGTAAATTTCTTAAATCTCTCTTCTCCCGATTTGGTGCCCCTCGTGCAATCATAAGTGATCGCGGAACCCATTTTTGCAATGACCAATTCTCAAAGGTCATGCTTAAATACGGAGTCACTCATCGTCTCTCCACCGCGTATCATCCACAAACAAGTGGACAAGTTGAGGTATCCAATCGTGGTTTGAAAAGGATTCTTGAAAGGACCGTGGGCGAAAATCGTGCCTCTTGGTCGGATAAATTAGATGACGCACTTTGGGCTTTCCGCACAGCTTACAAAACACCCATCGGGTGTACTCCATATAAGTTAGTGTACGGGAAGGCATGTCATCTTCCGATTGAGCTCGAGCACAAAGCTTACTGGGCCCTTAAGCATACAAACTTTGATATCAAAACAGCGGGTGATCACAGAAAAATTCAACTCAATGAACTTAATGAACTTCGTGATCATGCCTATGAAAATTCTTTGATTTACAAAGAGAATTCATGACTCCAAAATCAAAAATCACGTTTTCAACGTCGGTGATCGAGTCCTCCTCTTTAACTCTAGATTGAAGATTTTCTCGGGCAAGCTTAAGACCCGCTGGAGTGGACCATTCACTGTAACCCAAGTTTTTCCATATGGCACTGTCGAGTTATCCCAAAACTCCGGGCTGAATTTCAAAGTGAATGGTCATCGTTTGAAACACTACTTTGGAGGGGACATACCAACCGAGGTTGTCCCGGACCTCCAGACGTTCCCCATAGACCAATAAATTCGGGGGACGGGTCAAGCATAGCGACCTTAAACAAGCGCTTCGTGGGAGGCACCCCATGCTTATCAGTAGTAGTAATAAATAAGTGTTTTTGTGTGAGGAGGCTTACATTTTCCATTACCCATGTTTTGTGTGCTTTGTGTTGTATGTCCAGGATTTCCCGGATTGTGAAGACTCTCTTGCTCGCAGTATCCACAAGAGTTTCACATCCTCAGCTTCATTTTGGGAATCCAGTATCCAAATCTAATCGACTAACATTTTATCTTTTGGCACACTTTATAAACGGCCTTAGATTTGCGTAGGACCCCCTTTGAAACATCGAGGACGATATTTAGTTCTAGTATGGGGGGGGGATCTTCGATTTGATTTTTTCCTGCAGCCGTTGTTATCACGTAATCCTGTTTATACCACCAAATTTTCGCAAAAATACCAAAAAAATGAAAAAATTTAAAAATTTTCAAAAATAAAATAAGTGTTTTGTCACAGTTCTGACTTTCCCAATGGG
>BQNB010102156.1:2232-24307 GCA_026074375.1 Tanacetum coccineum
CGGTGATTCCTGAGGAACCTGCTAGCTCTACAGGGACGTTGTCTTCTATACAACACCTCACTAAAGACTTCAGCTTTGGTGATCAATTCTTCAATGATAAACCATCTGAAGCAGATAATAAGAAGACAACTGCAGATACCGAGGCTGAATCGATGGTGTTTGTCACAATCCATCAGGACACGTCTGCAATTCCTCTTATGACATCACTGGTGATTGATGTCACTTCAAGACCCGACTCTCCCAATATACATCGGCCACTACCAACCACCGCAACCGCAACAGCAACAACAACAACTCATCCTCTACCACCTTAACCACAACAAAGTGCCACTGATTCCATCTTGATAAAGTACATCGGTGAGCTTGAACAACACATGGCGAATCTGGTATAAGCCAACTTAGCCCTGGAGGAAAGGATGGACAAACAAGGATCTAGATTATACAAATTGGAGAATCTGGATATCCCCCATCAAGTGAGCAAAGCGATGGATGAAATCGTCTCGGATGCTGTAAACTGGGCTCTTCAAGCACCTCTCAGGGATCGCTTCAGAGACTTGCCAAAAGCCGATATGAAAGAGATTCTTCACCACCGCATGTGGGAATCTAATTACTACCAAGCTTATGAATATCACAAGAAACTGTACGAAGCTCTGGAGAAGTCAATAGAGCGTGATCACACTGACCAGCTTCTAACGGACCTGGCTAAAGCACGCAAAAAAAAGAAAAAGAGACAAGATTCACCAAAAACACCACTTGGGTTTCCACCTCATCAGCCACCTCCTCCTCCACCTTAAGCAGGTCCATCTAGAGCTTCAGGAACTTCTGGAGCTTCTGGATCATCTCAAGTGCCATCTTCTCCTCTACCTCCATCCACCAATCAGGGTGTTCAGTCTACAAGCACCGCTGCCCCAAGCTCTTCAAAGACAGCTACCTCAGCTGAATATATGGCTTGGATGACGACTGACACAAGAATTAAGCCATATGTGTCATCAACTCCTGAAGAACTCCATATGGATGACGATGCGACTGCAGACGAACAGGTACATTCTTCTGATGATGAAGACATCAGGAAGGATTATATTCCTAAGGTGAACTTGACGCAAGATTGGTGGAAGCCACTTTCTGAGGAAGACAGACCTGCTACACCAGAACCTGCCTGGTCCATTCCATCATCTGACCTGCATGTCCCAATGAATAACTGGGCACTTGCTCGTGCCATAAACAAGCTGCCACCTAATGCACCTCTACCAGAGAACTCGTTACTTGCTTAGACCGGTGACATGGCAATCTTTATGAACTGGTTCTGTAAAAAGCAAGGGATCAAGGAACTTACACAAAAAGACCTGGAAGGCCCTGCATTTGAAATCATCAAAGTCTTCCATCCGAATGTGATTCATCTCCAATACCAAATGGAAGAATGCCATAAACTACTCACCGATAAAGTAGACGATGCAATCATCAGGTATAATGTCAGCAAACCACTACCACTGGGTGGTCCAGCTAGGCAAGTACACACTTAAGCAGATCTTCTCGTTATAAAATATTTGATATCTAAGAAATGGTAGCAAGGTGGCAACCTGCGTGTCAATCTCGAAGATGAAACGGCTTGTTATCTTGATGTTGGTTCATGAGCAAATGGTACCCGATCCAGATGTTGGATATGAATAGAATGCAAGTATGACAAATTTGCTGCTACATGTATGATATTTCTCACTGGTGGTTCCAAAGACAATGATTCTACATTGACAGATACACATCTGAGGTGACCGCATAAATGTATGGACTCGTATGCGCATTTTAAGTGTTGTCAGAATTGAAGTTTTCTCCTTATATGGGTACGATTACATGAAGACGATCGTCCTTCGTAGAGCTGATCTTAACGAATATATTATTGCGGAAAGGGACTTCAAATATCTGTACCCGAGTGACTTTGAAGATCTGTACTTATTGAATCTTCAAGGTCATCTGAACCATCTTCCACCCAAAGATAAGAAGATTCTCTCTACTGCAGTCAACTTATGGATCAGAAACTTGGTTATCAGACAACGGGTAGAAGACTTCCAACTAGGGATTGAGAGCTACCAGACTCAGCTAAACCTCACCAAACCTCGATGGGATGCAACTGGTTTTGAGTTCAAGCACGACTTCACCGTAATTGACTCTCCAAGAGCCGTCACATTTAGGGATAAATATGGGGTTCAGATGATCATGCGGTTCAATGAGATCCACAAGTTCAGTGACGGCACTCTGCAACAGATTGATGAGGCATTGGACTACCGGGTCAAGGAATTCAAGGTTAACAGGATGAATCCGGGTTTGAACACATGATTTTGGACAAGGAAAGATGTCGACAGAAGCAAGGAGTTCATGTTTGCCATTCAGAAACGGCTTAAGACAAGGAGGATCTTCTATAACCTAGAAAGCTTTGTTGGTTGACGCATAAGAGAAGGAGACTACAGACTTCTGTAGTGAACCGAATGACCACATCATCTCTGCAATCAAGATCCATCTTTTGTTGGGTATATTTCTATATGTTGTTGTAATATGTACATTATAAAGTAGTGATTAAGACGTGTTTTGTATCAGTTTATTTGGTTTTCTAAGTTTGTGTCAAATTTTAAAACCACTAGAACAAACTCATAATAACTGACACGAAATATGTCCCTCACTAATTGAGGGAGGGGAGCATGAATATGTTCCATTATCGCCTAGTATAAATCAGACACATTTTCTCCCAAATTTTCCTAACTTAAATCAATTGAGATCTAAAATCTCAACGGTTTCATGTATGATCAGGGAGAGAATGTGATTTTAATAATGAAAATCTGATAAAAAATGTGATCTTTAGGACTCAAGAGTAGGCTCTCACCATATTGCTAAACTCATTCGAATATTCGAATCCCATAATAAAGGGGGAGTGAATGGTGTAGGATGGCAATTGTGGTATAATACCAAAGATCGACCCAGTAATTACATAACGGATTTATAAGGATGATAAGGTTAGGTACTCGTTCCCATGATCCCGCCAGAGCCGGAGGGATCTACCCAGGGACAATCCACTAGTTAGTGTAGATGTCCTAAGGTATGATTACAGATGGAGTAACGTGAGAATAAGGGAATAGTAACGGACTAGATGGGAGCTAGTAACTGGCACATGACCCAACGAACTAGTAATGAAGTTCTCGTATGCACTGAAGTGGGTTGAAAGAATAGAAAAGAAATATTAAGATAAAATGGGTGAAAAGAAAGCAACTCCTGCTTAACATTAAGGGCAGAAACCGTGTCAATACATATGCTGTCAGAATCACATGTTGATATGACTACATAGAAGAAAGTTATCATGGACCCAGTGATATGCTGCATAACCCTCCCTAGCCACTCCAGATCCCTCAAAGGATTCTTGTTTCATTTCTTATGGAAATCAATACATTTCTATCGTCTCTCTCACTCTGAGTTAGACGATATTAAAAAAGTGGCAGTCTGCTCCAGCCTCCGACTACTTAAAACCAAAAATGCACTATTGAGTCTAAAGCTATGAGATCATATACATATCTCGCTAGGACACTAATTCAACTTACATTTGTTATTCACACACTGTGAATAACAAGTAATATCTAAAGAGTCCTATGCATTATCCTCGTGGTATTGCCAGAACATCCGAGTGATACGTAAGTACTCACAATGAAGATGGAAATCCTTCTAGAGCCAATATCAAACAAGCTCTTGGTAGGTGACATGTGAGATCCAATATGGATCAAACTTATGACAAATGGAAAGCAATGATGGTGCGATTCTTTATGAATCAAACTTATTCCAGGAAGTGAATTGGCGAGTAGTTTTTAAAAAACCTTTCGATGTGCTCAACAACTGGTTTTTGAGCACATTGAATGTGTATATCTTTCAAACCAAATGTGTTTTTGATGAAATTTGACTTTATGATCTAAAACTGTTGATGTGTCACAAAAACTCCTTTCTGAGTGACACACGGTTGACTTTCAAATCAATTTTTCATTAATCAGTGGGTTTTTAATTCACTAGTTCACTCACTCCGTGTTTTGTCTACTTTGAGACGCTTCGGTTTGAGAATGGCTAGCACAGCTGCGAAACCCTGTCAAGGAGATTCTTCGGAATTCTACCTGATCACAGGTAGTATTTATACTGATTAATTAGGAACAATGGTTCTTGCAACCTTATTCAACGAAAGTAAACAAAGACACTCTCGTTCATTTATTACTAACATACACTTGCAGGAATCCTCGACGGTAGCAGCTGGTAGTAAGAGACATGTCAATTCACAACCCCATGCTCACACTTCAAACTCATTATCAAAGACATGATGATAGTTGAAACACCTACAACACAGCTTCTGCAACTCTGATGCCTGCTATTATGATCCAGAAAAGTGTGAGCATTCGGGTCCAAAGGTCATAACATCACAAGAAGGCAATACTTCACAATCAAGATGCTTAAGAGATTTACTGTAGATGATGATCTCAAAGAAAGCTCAAAGATCACACAAGTCTAAGGAACAAAGCTCAAAGATCACTACTTGAAGTACAATGACTGATCATGAAGAATTAAAAGACTACGAGCCAGAGTCAAAGATCAAATCATAGATTGCTAGGATTTAATTTGTATTTTCTGGGGTGCCCTCCCTTAGGGGGAGATTGTTAGGATTATGAAAATCCATGTTAAAAACTCGGTCACCCTGTGTAATGTCTAGCATAGGTTAGCTCATAGCTTTAATCTTAATCGTTTAATTACCGTATGACTTATGATATTGGGTCGGGTCTTTACCCACGAGTTAGCCTACTCCATAGCCCACTTAGGGGTACAAAACACTAGTATTTATACTCCCTTTCCAGCCATGGGAAGGGGTTGGTTGTTCATTATATGATAAACACACATAAGGTGTAGTTTCTCTTACTAGAACTCACTTTCTCTCTCTAAGATAAATTAACCAACCCTTATATCATTCATTGTGTTATGATATCCAATATACTACAACTAAAATGCCAAATACCAAATTATAGTATAAGAGAAGTATTCCAAAAGGTTTTTAAGAAATTACTTTTAACCAAAAAAAAATTCAAAACCTTCTCGAGTCGTATCCCGACGAGGCGTGAATTGAAAATCGAGGTTAAGTTCGTGATCGAGTGATTGAATGATCAAATTTTTGATTTTTGATTCTATTTCTACTAATAATATGCAAAACAAGTAAAGGCAAGCTAAAAACGAAAACAAATAAGGTTAAAACACGAAAACGATAACGGGATCCTAAACCCAAGCCTTAAAAACCTAAATTATAAAATTGTAACCCTACAAATGCAAATTTAATTTTTAAATGTCCAAAATGATTAAAAATAATTTTAAAAAAAATAATTATATTTTTTTACTTTTATTTAATTTATTATGAATTAAAAACACTTTTAGACTAAATAAAATATTAAAAATAGTAAACGACTTTATAAAAATCCAAGAAAATTACTGAAAATACTTTAAGCTATAACTAATCTAAGAAAAATAAGAACAGGAAATAAGCTATGCTAATAAGCTGAAAAGAAAATAAGCCTAAAACTGGAAATAAGGGTTAAATATTAAATATAACAATCTATAAACGAAAAAGTCCCAAGGGCAGCTGGTAGTGGAGTGTGGTGTTAAAGTGTTGGCTAGTATAAGGGGGAGGTCACAGGTTCGACCCTTGTGGCTCCCCTTTTTGTAAACCTTTTTTTTTAATTTCTCTTTTTTAAAAAGCTAAAATATAAGTAAAAATAACAAACTTAAAAAAAGGACTTTTGTCAGAACTTAAAAATAAGCTAAAAATAAGCAAACAAAAGTGACAGCATTGACTTTTTAAGACTAAGTGCCCTTTAGCTAAACTGTTTGGTTTTTTAGACATAATAAGCTAAAAGAAAAGGCAAATAAGCTAACACGGACTTAAATCTAAACCTAATAAGTACTAAGTACTAAAAATAAGCTAACAGAATAAGCTAAAATTTGATTTAAAAGCATTAAGACATAAGACTTTAAAACAGATTCTAAAGACTTTACCACTATTTTTAAGCTAAGAATAAGACTAATAAGCACATGGAAATAAGCTGAAAAGTGAAAACATGTAAGGAACCTAAGGCTAATAACACAATTAAGCAAAGAAATAAGCTAATCATTAAAGGAAATAAGCAAAAAAGGGTAAAAGAAAATGGCAGACTTAAACTTTTGTTTTTGGTTTGAAAACAAAGATAGATTTACAGCTTATTTAAAAAGCTTAAAAAGCAAATTCTAAAGTTAAAACCTAAAAACAGATGAAGATTGTGACTTAATAAGCAAATGAAAGCAAGAATTAAGCAAATAGGATAAAATAATAAGTTAGAAAAAGATACTTGAAAAAGACAGCTTAGGCTAAAAGGATGTTTTTGATTTTTTTAAAGATTTTGAAAAAGCTAAAGACACAAATTGCAGCCCTACAAATAAGCTAGTAAAAGATGACTAAATCCTCAAATAAGCTTAAACAGATTAAGATTACCACCTAAAGACTTTATGCTATCAATTTTAGAACTTAAAACAGATTCTAACCCACCTAAATTTATGATTGAAAAAGAACTTTTTTACTAAATGTTAGGAACACAAAGAGCAAAATTGGCAGATTATGGTATAACACAAAAAAAACAAATGCAGGCCTAAACTCATGCATTACAGGACCACAAATAAGTATAAAAACAACACTTAACAAGCAAATCCAAAGAAGCTAACATATAAGCTGATAGAATAAACTAGAAGTCCACAGATTCAAAACACACATACAAAAAACTTTGAAAACGAGTCTTAGACCTTAAAAATTTTTGACAACTTATTAAAACCCTTTAAAAGAGCTTAACAAAATTGGATTTTTGGTCAAAAGGGACTCAATCAGTACTAACATGGGTTAGTACTGCTTGTGCCAAACACCCCTTTAAAACTAAGATTTCCATTTTTAAGCTATTATAAACTGATTTAAGCTAAGATTTAACAAGACCAGATGATTACTAAGTAAAATAAGCAAGAACAAGCAATAAGCAATTTTAAATAAGCACTTGAAATAAGCAAACAAGAATAAGCTTTTTAAAAGCAATTAAAAACATATTATGAGAAATACTTGAACAAATGAGTTTTAAACTACAAGCTAAGCATGTTAAGCAATACTAAGACATAATACACATAAATAAGCAAAGATAAGCAGAAAATAAGCAGTTTAAATAAGCAAATAGATTTTAAAGATAAAATGCAAAAAGTGAACTTACAAGACCCTTTGCTCAAACAAGGGCATCAACATGCTCACAAGAGCTTATCAACAAGCTCTAGCTTGTTTTCACAAGCTAGTAAACCCATAAGCCCATCCCTTACTGGCTTATCATCCATTTAGCTTTTTTTTGAGTGATTTTTGGTAAAAAGGCTTAAACCCTATAAACTATGGAAAAGTTTATATGGTCTAAGTCAAACAGCTTATATATAGAGTAAATAAGAGATTTTGATAGCTTATAAAGTACTTTGAAACACAATGAACATTAACTTAAAAACTCAGAATTTTATAACATAAAATACCTTAACTTTTCATTAAAATTTAAAAGAGTTACAAGACTTAAATAAAAACCACAATAAGCTAAATTTAAACTAAGATAAGCTGTGTAAAAACTAGATATCCTCAAGGGCTTACAAGAGTCCTATTTATAGAAGATAAAGAAGGTCTTGGGGTCTTCTCTTTGTGCTAGTTCTGTAAGGAGATATGAAGTTGTGGTTCTTATGTGAGAGAGTCGAAATCATCATCTAAGCCCTTCATTATGCTTGTTCACAAAATAGTATGATCACAGCTCTTGAATTGGTCTTTAATTCATCAATGAATGAGAAGTTAGGGGATTGCCAAGGTGGATTTATTGGTTTGTGAAGTGGGGTTGAAGTGGGAAAGTGATGGGTTTGTTTTGGGGTGCAGGGGTCGAGGTTGAGAGTAGTGGATGAATAGTAAATTAGGCAGGAAAAGGGTGTTCTGTTTTGTTTGTTTGACTGGGTTTGATACTTAACAATCATTAGCCCTGTGTTTGATAAGGACTGGCACTGTTAGTCCTTTTGGACTAACGGTGCAAAAGGATTAGGACTAGTGATGCAGTGTAGTTAACAGCAGTTTGGTTGTGGTGTTGTTTAATGTTATTGTGGAGCCTATGTTGTTTATGTTTAGGCCCAAAATGGTCTTAAGCTTTGTTAGCTTAAGTCTTCTACATGTTTATTGGGCTGGCTTGGCCCAATAAGATGGGTCGGGTTGGCCCGATAAGGTTTCTTCGGTTTTGGCTTCATCTTTGACTTGTTGACTTTTTGACTTTAGTGAATATCCGTTACATGCACATCATAAATCACAAAACACACATATATTTGGCATTTTATGTCCATTTTTGGTTATTTAGGCTCGTTTTTATAGGTAAAAGGTATGTGTAATTAAGCACATACCAAAATCCTCCATACTAAACTATTGTCGTGTCTTCACGTAGCTATAAGTAAACAATTTAGAAAACCAAGAATCTCAATCCCCCTCGACTAATTACCTCAAAAAGTAGCTAAGTGTTCATCAAGGGGAATTAAAGAATCATTAGCTTTGAAAAGCCCCGTTTTGACCATTTTTATAAATTTACACTAACTACTACACATATTTTTTTTTCCTTTTTCTTTTTCTAACTAGAATGTTTGGACTTTCGTTATTTCATAACCTTTAGGGTCATAGAACAAGAAGCACTTCAATCCTAAAATGCCCAAAAAGGATAAATTCGTCGTTCCTGATTTTTCACTTGTCCCAAACCAAGCTTAAAAACGAAATCACCGTTAAATATAAGTTAAGATGCTAACACTACTCATTACTGTAAACTTGTAAACTTTTCACATCCCAACAATCTATAATACCTAAGGGTGAATGGGTGCTGATTTTTGAATTTCAACCATGGATCAACCTTTTTAAGAAAATTGTAATATTTCTATGCTTCACGTTCCACCTAAGAATTATGATTTTGAAGGCGAGATCATTCCATGTAGCGACTTTCTTCTCGGCATATCCCAGCCGAGACCGGCTTAGGTGATCAGGATTTTGACACCCTACAGAGAATAGTATCAGAACTCACGGACCTTCGGTTTCAAAAACTCTTAGGCTTCCCGTTAAATAACTATACTTTATGAAAAATGCATAAAGTTTAAAATGAAATAGTCTTAGTTCAAAAGCATATTTTAAAAAGAGATTTTCCCTATATTTATTAAATCACATATATTACACTTAATATAATTATACATCCTTTAAACGAAGGAAATCCTCTACCTTTTTGAAGGTTGCAACATCGGTTATGAGCCGGCAAGATGCAGCAAACTTTTATCAGTCTCGGTTTATTATTCTTACTATGGGCCTTCTTTTGAAGACTGTCACATCGGTTGTGAGTCGACAAGAGGCAGTAAACTTTTATCAGCCCACAGTTTTCATTATTGTTATTACCTCATTTTTTTTATATTACCATGATATAGAGAAAATTTCATTTTAGAAAATTTAAGTATAAATTTGAACCAAGACTAAATAAATTATTGTTATCGACTACATTAAAAAATCGTTGATTTAAGTTTAATTTTTGAACATAGCACTTATTATTAGTCAGGATAGGAGCTTGTGGGAGAAAAAGCCACAAACTACACTTATGAGCTCTTAAGATTTCGAAATAATCCTTGTTTAGCATCTAACTCATAATTAACTCTATCATTTCTCGTTCTTCGCAAATTTAAAATCTTTAATAAAAGGATCCGCGAATTCTTAGTTAAGTTTATAACGGTTAAGGGATAAAGCTAAGAGCTCAACACACTCGATCGAGTCAAAAAAAATTCTTATTCTACTAAGCAGGAAAGTCAACATTGTGACAAAACACTTATTTTATTTTTAGAAATTTTTTTTTTTGGTATTTTGGTGGTAAAAATGAGATTACGTGAAAACAACGACTGCAGGCACAATCAAATCGATAGATCCCTCCCCCCATACTAGAACTAAACATTGTCCTCAATGTTTTAAGAAGGGTCTCTACGTAAATCTAAAGCCGTTTATTAAGTATGCTCAAAGATAAACGTTAGTCGATAAGATTTAGGATATTGGATTCCCATAATCATGCTAAGGATTGAAGCTCGAGTGAACGAAGGACAAAACCACGAGCACGAGAGTCTTCATAATCCGGGGCAATCCTGGACATACAACACAAACCACGAAACACGAGAAAGGAAGAGGCGAACCTCCTCACGTCACACTTATTCATTACTACTATTATAATTATATTAGGATAAGCATGGTTTGCCACCCACAAAGCGTTTGTTTATTAATGAGTCACTAAGCTTGACTCGTCCCCTAATTTAGTTATCCATGGGGAAGGTTTGGAGATCCGGGACAACCATGGGTGGTATGTCCCCTCCAAAGTAGTGCTTGAGTCTATGACCGTTCACCTTGAAGTTTGGTCCGTCGGTTTGAGATAACTCGACGGT
Organism: Tanacetum coccineum; assembly: GCA_026074375.1. Lineage (NCBI taxonomy): Eukaryota > Viridiplantae > Streptophyta > Magnoliopsida > Asterales > Asteraceae > Tanacetum > Tanacetum coccineum. The sequence continues at coordinate 12,751 of BQNB010102156.1, forward strand.
ACCATAAGGGAAAACTTGAGCAACGGTGAACGGTCCGGTCCAACGGGTTTTGAGCTTGCCCGAGAAAATCTTTAATCGAGAATTGAAGAGAAGAACTCGATCACCAACGTTAAAAATGCGGTTTTTAATCTTGGAGTCATGAATTTTCTTTGTTTTCTCTTTGTAGATTAAAGAGTTCTTGTATGCTTGATCTCGGAGTTCATTTAATTCATTCATTTGAACTTTTCGGTGATCACCCGCGGTCTTAAGGTCAAAATTGCAATGTTTCAAGGCCCAATAGGCCTTGTGTTCAAGTTCAATAGGAAGATGACAAGCCTTTCCGTACACTAGCTTATAAGGAGTGCACCCGATGGGCGTTTTGAAAGCGGTACGGAAGGCCCATAAAGCATCATCTAACTTATCGGACCATGAAGCATGATTTTTGCCTACGGTCCTTTCTAAAATACGTTTCAAACCACGATTTAAAACCTCCACTTGTCCACTCGTTTGTGGATGATACGCTGTAGAAAGACGGTGGGTAACTCCATACTTAAGCATGACCTTCGCGAATTGGTCATTGCAAAAATAGGTACCGCGATCACTAATTATAGCATGAGGAGTTCCAAATCGGGCGAAGAGAGATTTTAAAATTTTAACGACAACTCGAGCATCATTAGTGGGGAGCGCTTTTGCTTCAACCCATTTAGACAAGCAGTCGACGGCTATGAGAATGTACTTGTTCCCTCGAGAAGACGGGAACGGTCCCATAAAGTCGATGCCCCACACGTCAAAGATCTCGCATACTTTAATTGCATTTTGAAGCATTTCATCTTTTTGCGAGATTTTTCCTTGACGTTGACATGAGTCACATGACTTCACCATGTCGTGGGCATCACGGTAAATTGTCGGCCAATAGAAACCGGAATCAAAGACTTTCTTAGCGTTGTAGTTCGCACCATGATGTCCCCCGGTGGGTCCATTATGGCAAGCCGTGAGGATATCAACGGCTTCTTGGCCGTGAACACATCGCCTAATCACTTGATCCGCACAAATCTTAAACAAGTAGGGGTCGTCCCAAAAATAATGCTTAACATCCTTAAAGAATTTTTTCTTTTGTTGGGATGACATCCCTTTTACTACAAAATTTCCCATATGGTAATTTGCAATGTCGGCAAACCACGAGGTATTAGAATCACCATGAAAAGTTATCATTCTGAGGGTCTCGAAAGGAAATGTTTCATTAATTTCCTTTTTCTCGAGATCACCTTGATGAGGGTTCTCTAATCTAGACAAATGGTTGGCCGTGAGATTCTCCGCTCTTTTTTTATCACGAATAATGACATCAAATTCTTGGAGTAGGTGTTAGCCTCAATTTATTGAGTCGAACAAGGAAGTTCGGTCACTCTACGATGGAGCTTCGGTCTTTAATTAGTTAATGTTGTAATAGGATAATATCGGGAATCGGGCTCGATAGTTAATCTAATATTGTATATGTTTCGGGTTTAATCCCAAGCAAAACCCGAGCCCGGGTCCTAGTTAAATATCCCGCGCGTCACTTTTACGTGTCGGGGTATATAAGGAACTTTTCCACTTGGAAAAGTAAGTTGTTGAAGTTGTTCAAAATATCTAAAATATCTATTCTCTTTTCTCTCTCCTCCTTTCTCTCTCTAAACAACTCACCTCCTCATTTCTAGTCCGATTTCGTGATCGATTGTATGAAGTGAAGTGTTAACGGGATCCTACAATTGGCATCAGAGCTACGTGTGGATTCGTGATTCATTTGTGTGGTTAAACAAGATCAAATTCGTGGGTCAAAAAGAAGTCAATAGAAAAAAAATCAAACCCGAATTTTTGTGCTTAGATGTGTGAATGTTTATGTTATTAAGCAAGATCTAGGCATAAGGTAGCTAATTGTGCAAGAGAAATCAAGTTAAAAGGTCAAAAAGGGTGATTATAAGGCGATTTTTGGTGAAAAAAATCGTATATTTCGTCATTGCGTTTTGACAAACTGGCAAAATTCATGTTGCGTTTTGATGTTCTTCATGTTGCGTTTTGATTTTCTTCATGTTGCGTTTTGATTTTCTAGTTGCGTTTTGATTTTTTTATTAAACAGGTTCAAAACGCAATCATTGCGTTTTGGTTAGAAGAAATTTTAAAATATTAAAATAATCAAAACTATTTCGAAATTTTTTTATGGTTGCGTTTTGACCAACAATCGTTGCGTTTTGACCAAGATTCGTTGCGTTTTGACCAACAATCGTTGCGTTTTGACCAAGACTCGTTGCGTTTTGACCAAGTTTCATTGCGTTTTGACAAAAATCACTGCGTTTTGTCTAAAAATCTTGTGTGAAGAAAAGGGTTTCAGTAAAACAGCCATAACTTTTGATCCGTAAGTCCGTTTTAGGCCCGTGACCTCTCAAATCGAAGAGAAAAACGAGACGGATCACGCTATAACTAGCTTTTAGCTGGTTAAGGATTTTTCAAGGCCCAAAAAGCTCGTTTACTATGATTTGTTGACATTTTTTAGTTTTTTAGAATTTGTGTTAGACTTGTTTTTGTTCAAGCTCACGGCCCATCTGTATTTTTAGGCCTGTTTCAGTTTGGTGAGCCTATTTAAACAAACAGATTTAACCCTAGCCAGAAAATTATCTGTTTTTAGACAATTAAATCATTGGCCGCTGATTCCGAATCAAATCATTCACGGTTTTCTATTGATTTTGTAAAATCCCGTTAAATTTTTATCGGTTCTAATCATAGACTTGTAAAATCCCGTGAACGTCTATTGTATTCAAAACCACAAACCTCAATCACATCATGTCCACTTAAGATCTAACAAATCTTTTACACTTCATAATTCACGTTAAAATGGGAACAAAGGTTACTTCATCTTCAGGTTCAGTTTTAGAGGAACAAGAGATACAGAAACTGCAGATGCAAGCAAAGAATTTAAAAGAAAACTCCTTGAACAAATTGAATGCACTCAAGACAACAATTCAACATCTCTCGAGCTCTAACTATTCATTCATCATGTCTACTCCAGTTAACACATCCTCAACAGATAGCCAAATGCACAACAATATCATGGCAGCTGGTACAGAAAGATCCGTCCCCCCATGCTTGACCAAGAAGATATTCTCAGTGGCATATCGCTTTGCTACGATACCGCTTACACTAAATCGAATGGTGAATATCTGAGGAAGTGCATCTTTGAAGGTCCATATACGCCCACGAGCGTACTCATTGCAGCTGTTGAAGCAGCAGAGAACATTCTACCAGTAGCTGCACATGAAGAAGCTGAGACAATACACAACATGACAACAGAGAACAAACTCTACTTTCAAGCTGAAAAGGAAGCTATTTTCTTGATTTTGACTGGTATTGGAGATGAAATTTACTCAACTGTTGATGCATGCAACACAACTAAGGAGATGTGGACAGCCATTGAAAGGCTACAACAGGGTGAATCGTTGAACGTACAAGATGTAAAGACCAATCTGTTCTGGGAATTTGGGAAGTTTACTTCTCGAGATGGAGAATCCATGGAGTCTTATTACTCCCGGTTTTATAACTGATGAATGAGTTTGACAAGGAACTACTTACAAGTTTCAACAAAAATGCAAGGGGAATGTTTCACAATTTCTCAACAAACTTCAACCAGAAGGTCAAGATTTGTGACGGTTTGTCAAGCAGAGAGAGGAAATAGACAAAGTCTCATTAATCACAGCAGTTTACCTTCTTGAAGCATTTCAAAACGAAATTAATGAATCCGTTCTGAGGAGATTAGCCAGAATGCAAATCGTAGCACTTTTGCGTTGCTCCAACCATATTCAGCATAACTACTATCAGGCACCAAAACCTCAAGATCGATTGCACCATCACATGCAAATCTTCTTCCACACGACCAAGTGGCGACTACCAAGATACAAAGCAAAGAGATCGCCAAAACCAGTTACTCCTAATCTGATTCCTTTCTGAGGAAGAAACCCAGAGATCCAAGAACAAGCTCGGCAGGGATAAAGGATATGAAAAAGAAACTTTTGGCACTCCTTGCTAAGTACTTCAAGAAGCTGTACAAACCTACCAACAACAACCTTCGAACTTCTTCAAACTCCAGGAACAAGACTGAAGATACCACACCAAGGTATAACAACGACAATCAGTCAGGGCAGTTTGGGAATCAAAGGACGATGACAGTTGCTGGGGCTAGGGAAACAGTAGGCAGTCCGGTAGTGCAACAAAATGGGATACAGTGCTTTAACTGCAAGGGATTTGGACACTATGCCAGGGAATGCAGGAAGCCAAAGCGGGTTAAAGACTACGCGTATCACAAGGAGAAGATGATGATGTGCAAACAAGCTGAACAAGGTGTTCCACTTCAAGCTGAGCAAGCTGATTGGCTAGAAGACACGGATGAAGAGATTGATGAACAAGAATTGGAAGCACATTACAGTTACATGGCAAAGATTCAGGAGGTCTCACCTGAAGAATCCAGTTCTACTAGTCAGCCATTGGAACAGGTACAAAACCATGATGAAAATGATGTGTTTGCCAATGTGAGACGACATTCTGAGCAACCTGAATCCATTAACGACACATATGTTTTGGAGAAGGATGATAGCAATGTCATTCCTGATTCATCAAATATATGTACTAATGATAATCAGGTTGATCAAAATGCGGCTGAATGTGTTGATGAGCGTGCTGCGCTTGCTAATTTAATTGCTAATTTGACTCTTGATACGGAGGAAAACAAAACGGTATTAAAGCAATTAAAGAAAGCAAACGCATCATTAACTCAAGAACTTAAGGAGTGCAAAACTAACCTTGATGAGACTAGTAGGGCTCTAGGGGAGGCTACTAGCAGTCGGGATAGTTGTCTGATTGCACTTCAGACCAAACAGACTGAGCTTGAGAAGTACACGGCCCTTAATGACCGAACGAGTGATTATAAAATACTTCAAACAAAGTTAAATGAAACTCTAGGACTATTAGCTCTTAAAGACATTGACATACAAGAGGGTTTAAAAACTAAAGCCTATGAAATTTCAGTTGTCAATCAGAAACACGATGAGCTAGTCAGAAAGAGTCTGTTAACTAGGTCACAATTTGAAGGTCAACTCAAAGAGAAAAGTAAGGTTATTTCGGATTTAAAGAAGTTAGGAAGACAATGTAGAGAAAAACGTTTGTTAGGACAAAGCCAAACATTGCTAAAAACCTGGCCTTTCTACTTATAAACGCAATCTAGTCAATTCCAGACATTCACATCGTTAGCACCCAACAAGCGGCAACGTATTAATGGCAGATCAAACCTTTGCTAATCCAAAGTTTCCTCAAAGAAAGCTCAATTCTGAAATGCCTCGTTTGTATGAGATCCCATATGTTATTCTTGATCCTGCAAACAGATTTTGCCCATCATGGGAAGAGACAGTGACTCTTGGAAAAGGTCGGTAGATCAAAATTGGATATAAAGAAAAGTGAAACCACATATGATTTACACATATCAAAACAGTTCTTTATGAAACTTTCAAACCACCATCCAAAAACTATCTTGATCAGTTGGGAACGCGTTTAAAGAGTACGGAAGGGACAATGTGAGAAAATCGTTTGTTTAGGACAAAACCAACATTGCTAAAAACGTGGTGGCCTTTTTACCTCATTCTAAATCCATTAGTAAAGTAGACAACTTTATAACGAAATGACAAACAACTTCAATCATTTTAGAACAATTTGTCAACAAACTTGGTCTAATCATACTAATAGTGCATTTCCTAACCCAACTGCTAAGACTATGGAAGTTTTGATCAAAACGTTATTAATGCCTCTTTCAAACAAAACTATATTGGACAGTCATTGTTTTGTTCATGAACTAAAGAGAAAATGGATGACGATTTGGAGTACGGTAAATCCTTGAAAAGGAGATTGCGGAACTTGAATAAGAAAAGGCTGATTTTTCAAACATATATGATCTACTTCTCTAAGAGTGTGTGCCTAAAGATGTTACATGTTCATATTTGCATTCTATGTCTCTGTTATCCCAAAAGCTTAATCCATACACAACATAATAAGCTACACCAATAAGCAAACAAAGATAGAAAAGAGATAAGGAAAGTGAAAGATTATTAGAGAGAAAATAAAAGAGGTGGAAGATTACACACACACACAAATTATGAAATGGTAACCAACACCCTCTCCATGTGTGGAGAGGGTTCTATTTATACCCTTAGCCATTGCTTGGCTCTTGGGCTTTCTAATTGGGTCGGGCTTGGCTTAACTTAGGCTTTGAGCCCGAAACTCGGACATTTTTAGATTACAATCACCATGCCCGTTTGATCCCGTTTGCCTATTATTAACAAGACTATATTTATGTCAATAAGGCGATACATTCCTTGTTCGACTTATATTAAAAATTAAGCTAACATTCTCCCCATTGATCTGATTGGTCTATTCTGCAAAATCCTCCGTACTACGTTGATGTTGAAGATGGACTTTTGAAGTTTTTATGCTTTGCCTTGTTCTTGGTCTTGTCTTGTTTGTAATGGCTTCGTTCATTCATGCTTTGTGATCTTGATCTTGAGCCTTTATCTTTTGACTTTGAGTTCTTGAGATCGTTATCTTGCATCATCTCCTTGACTTGAATCATCTTGATTTGACTTTCTTGATCAACTTGTGCTCTTGACCAACATGCTCATACTTGTTACATTCTTGTTTGACATATGTGATTATAAGTCTAACAATCTCCCCAATTGATGATTCTTTATTTGACTTTGAGGCTCTTTGATAGTGGGGAAGATTAGAATCAACTATCTTGATGTTGAACGATTGACTTTGAAAGCTTGAGTATGAGCATGTGGTTTATGAATCCGACTTCGCTGGAATGAGGCTGCAACACCGTCGTCTAAACCTAAAATAAGACAGTTAGCAATAAAAGATGAATATGGCTTTGTCATTCATCTTGACTTCGGTTGCATTAACCTCCGGTTTCCCGTTTTATAGTATAAATACTATACCTGTGATCAGGTAGATTCAAAGAATCTCCTTGACAGGGTTTCCAGCTCAAAGCGTAGGATCTTCTGATACAGATGTATTAGATTCACCATGCTTGCTAGTTCTCATTACCGGAACGTCTCAAAGCAGACAACACGGTAAGAGTGAATCAGATAGTTACTATCTTTCTGATTAAGTCGTCAATTCATTTACTGGACCAAAATCGATATCCAGTTAGCACAAGCTTGATTCATATAGAATCTTGCAAGTCACCTACCAAGAGCTTGTTTGATGTTGGCTCAAGCAGGATTTCCATCTTCACTGTGAATACTTAAGTATCACTCGGATGTTCTGGCAAGATCTCAAGGATAATGCGTAGGACTCTGTATTACCACTTGTGAACTTTATGGTATTCAACAAGTGTATTTTGACATTGTGTCCTAATGAGATTTATAATTTGATCTCTTCTTGGCTCTAGACTCGATTTGTGCACTTTTGGTTTTGGTAATCGGAGGCTGGAGCAGTCTGCCACCTATTCAATATTAACAATCTCGGAGTGAGATGTCAATAGATAACGTGTGTATCTCCGTGACAAATGAGACAAGTTTCTTTTGAGAGAAACCCGAATGGCTGGGAAGGGTTGTGCATTGCATCACTGGGTCCATGATGTCGTCTTCAATATCAACAATCATCATTGTGATTTTGATAGATTATGTATTGACCCGGTTTCTGCCTAAGTTGTTTGGAGGGCTGCTTTGTTTTCACCCTTTATCCATACATTTCTTTTTATTCTTCAACCCCTTCAATGCTTACCAAGAACGTCACTTAATAAACCTTGTGTGATTGTTCCATAGTGTTAGCTCATTCTTAGTCTGCTTTTTTCCATTATACACATTCTCTCCAATTCATGCCTAAGGGATGATATTTCTAAACTTATGGAGTGTCCTAGGGTAGATCCCTCCGGGTTCTGGTTGGATCGTTAGGACTTATACCTAAACTAAACCACCTAGATGACTTCAGAATCGTCGTGAAAAATTAATTGGTTGTAGTTATAGAGATCGAACCATAAAACCATTTTCTAAAATTGTTATTTTCAAATACCCCCACTACACATGTGCTCTGAGATTTGAAATTGTTTAGCACTATGTAGGTATGTGATGCACTTAGAGTCTTAAGATCACCTTCTCATATTTCATTTTTTTTATTTACAATTTTCTCCCTTATTGTAATAATAAAAACACTTAGTATTTGAAATACCAATTGATTATAATTTGACATGAAAAGTTCCATGGGAGAAAAATTTATACATGATAGTGCATTGAATTCAGGATTCCGGGATAGCTCCCCTTCAACAGTATATGTGGGATACCAATATTTATTAAAACTTGACATTGGAATGAAAAATTGATATGACACCACAAAATGTTGAAGACGGAGTGAGATGCCTTAGTGAACAATGTATATTATTAATTGACATTAAGTTTCCACATTTTAATTTCACAAAATGTGTTTGGATACATAAAATTGACATTTATGAGATGTACCCAACACATTAAAAGGCTTTGTTTTAAAAAGCTCCCCCTCAGAAATTGATTCACATAAAATGACATTCTACGTACTACAATTCTTTGAAAATTATTCGAGGAAGGGAGTGTTGAACACACAATTTTAACAAATACCACTTTTTATGGAAAAATACCACAAATTATATTGTAGACAATTTTGACATTGAAAGTTCTTTTTGAAAAATTGTGTTCAACGATTTTAAAAACATGATAGAAGACTTCTCTTCTATTTTAGAGTAAGCGCACTGAAGCGTACACTTCCCTATAACATTCGAGACCGAGTTATGCACTGAAATGTACATAAGTCATTGAGAAAAATTTTAGAAATGACATGTTTTGAAAGCATTTGAAACTCCTGTTCAAACTTCATTTACACGCCCGTGTCGATGTTAATCAACATTTCTAGGTACGTAAATGTTATCGATTCCAAGAGACATGTCGAGAAGATTCTTTTTGGTATTTTTGAAAATTTTCTGATTTTATATTTTGTTTTTCTAGATTTATATTTTTCTATTTTCCTTTTCAAAATTTTTATAAATCAAAAATAAAGAGAGAATAAAAATATTTACAAATTGATGTTTGATGGATCAAGCAGATTCAATTGCCAGAACCTCCAGTTCATCTGGAGTCAAACATCTCATACCGAGTCGTCTGACAAGATACTTAAACCTATCTTCCGATAAAGCTTTAGTAAACAAGTCGACTTCAAGGTCTCCATAAGGAGGTCTTAGGTACGTATGAATGTTGTTTTCTTGAGTTTTTCTTATATCGAAACAAAGATAGAATATAACAGAGTTGTTATACTTCTTTCTTTAATTTTGTAAATTCATAGATCAATGAAGATGATGTGTTTGATCTTGAAAAGGTTATGGGTTTTTAAACCTAACACGAATCTGAGATCCTTGTTCATCATATTTCGAGTCTTGTTGTGTTTGATTGGAGATGGAGATGGTATTGATTGTGACGATGGGATAGGATAGTTTGATGGATTTGTTGATTGTTGATGGTGATTGAGGTTGTTGAAATTGTTGTTGTTCCTACTTCTTTTCTTTTCTGTTTTGGTGTTGACTCTTTGAGTTTTGACCGGGTCAACTCGGTAAATACCGAGTTGACTCGGTTTTGTTCTTGGTTTAACAAAATGCAAGAATCCTAAGGCAAAACGCAACAAGGTCTTCCGAGTCAAAACGCAATCTGCCTTGGTGGGCAAAACGCAATAAAGATTAGATTTGGGCAGCGTTTTGTTTGTATATTCATGATAATTGGTCTTTAATGATCAAAACGCAACACCAAATCGCAGCCAACTTGTAATAGACAAAACGCAGTCGATTGAGAACCAAAATGCAACCTGCAAATTTTGTACTTTTATACCTTTTTCCTTGAATTGTGGATCTGGTTTTGATCTCTTTCATCAAAACGCAACCAGGAAAAATAAGAATCAGACCCAGATTTTTTGCGTAACTTTTATGCACAAACAAATGTAACCAGATTGATACAGTAACAAACAACAATAACAACCTGTTAACTTTTTTTTTCACAAAGAAAAAAAAACAAAAAATTTTATAAACAGTAACCGAGTGAATAGTACATGAACTGTAAAGTGAACAGTGGATGAACAGCTCTGATACCAATTGTTACCCATAAAGATTCACATAACAAAAGACATGATCCGGAGGTCGGGGAGGATTGAACAAATGGGCTCAAAGTCAAGATCGCAAAGCGTGAAGGAACAAGCTTATAACAAACAACGAAGACAAAGACCAATAACACTCGAGCTTAAATGACAAAATCAATCTCACTGATCTTATGAAGGAGTGTCATCAATGAACTGACTTCGGGGGAGATTGTTAGCCTCAATTTTATTGAGTCAATAAAGAAGCTCTTTCCCCGTGTTCAATACCTCACTTGGGGGAGATTGTTAGCCTCAATATTTATTGAGTCCCGAACAAGTGAAGTTCAGTCACTCTACGATGGACTCTTCGGACTTTTAATTAGTTAATGTTGTAAAATGAAGATTCGGGAAGCGGCTCGATAGTTAATCTAATATTGTATATGTTTCGGGTTTAATCCCAAGCAAAACCCGAGCCCGGGTCCTAGTTAAATATCCCGCGCGTCATTTAACGCGACGGGGTATATAAACTCTTTTCTATTTAGAAAAGAGTTAGTTGTAAAGTTGTTGAAAATATCTAAAAATATCTTTTTTTCTTTTCTCTCATCATCTCTCTCTCTCTCTCTTCTTTCTCTCTCTAAACAACTCAACTCTCTTTCTCCTTTCTAGTTCCGATTTCTTGCTTAAATATATAAGTGAATGGTTAACGGGATCCCTACATAATGGTATCGAGATGCCTCAGTCGTCCAACGATCAATGGGTCTGCTGAAAAAACCCGAGCCCGGGTCCTAGTTAAATATCCCGCGCGTACCTATTGCGTGACGGGGTATATAAGCTTTTTCTTATTTAGAAAAAGCTAGTTGTTTTCATTATAAAAGATTCCATTTCTCTTTTCTCTCTCATTTCTCTCTCCTCTTTCTCTCTCTAAACAACTCACTCTCTTTCTCATTTCTAGTCCGATTTCGTGTTTGATTATATGTTATGAAGTGAATACGGGATCCTACAATTGTTCAAGCCTCGGTCGTCAACGATAAATGGTGTCTGCTGAAAATAACACTTCAGGCCCTGTTCCTCAATGTTCAATGACGTTTGAACAATGCAGTTCAAGCCTCGGTCATCAATGTCTAATGATGTCTGTTCACGTCAGTTCAGGCCTCGTTCTTCATCAAATGACTTCTGATCATAACCGTTTAGAACTCGAAATTCACGACCACAACAATGAACCGTCAAGTTCAAAGTTGGTTCCAAAAGTTGTTCCTCTAGCATTCAAGACAGCTACATTACGATAAGAGTTGGAATTACTATTCCACCATCATATAGCAATGCTGAGGACAACAGGTAAATAAATACAAAAACAGAAAAACAGAAAATTTCCAAAAAGATTCTTCTCGACATGTCTCTTGGAATCGATAACATTTACGTG
>BQNB010102157.1:0-24307 GCA_026074375.1 Tanacetum coccineum
GAAAGAGTAGAAGATTGGATCACATTTAAACAAGATTAAACAAGTTAAATGATCAAAGATTTAGAAAGATTTAGTGAGATCTAGAGATTCGTGCAAAAAGGGTTATTGAAATCAGTTGGAGATGACCCACTATTTATAGGAGCTGAAAGCTGACAGTCTGGCAACGGCGATCCCTTATATATAAGGAGGCCGCCAGGCCTATAAGGGGGCCGTCGCCTAGACTCCGCTCCATTTTTTGTCTTTTTGTGGGGAAGGTTGTATCTGGTATAGAAGCTTTCATTTTGGGGGGAAAACCAGATTTGAAATTTTATATTTAAATAAAACATTTCTTTTATTAAAAAGTATTTAGTGTTTATTTATTTTTGTGAAAAATACTTTTGTAGAAATGTAATGGTTAAGAAAAAAATATTTTTCTTTGATCATCCTACAAGTTTAATTTGTTTGTACATACCTTATGTGATTTACATCGGGTGCAACTAAATGTCGGTGTTGATGCAGACTTGAGACATAGAGTGTTGTTGATATGTATGCATTGATGATTTGTGATTACGAGTAACTTATGTACTTTACGTTATGTATTATAGGTTACATGTTTGTTATTACCAAAACATAAAGAGATCGTATAGATTAAATATCGTAATATTTGCACTAACAGCTAAGACTATAGAACACACAACTTCTTTGATTGCTAAAAATGATGAATTCAAAGCTCAACTTCAATAAAAAGGATTTGCAATTGCATCATTAAAAAATGAGTTAAGAAAATTAACAGGAAATAGTGTGAATACTAAGTTTGCAAAATCATCAATCTTAGGGAAACTGGTTTTACAACCATACGGAAACCAATCAGTTGTTAGACAACCAACTACATTTAAGTCTGAACGACCTAGAATTTCAAAGCCACGGTTTGCCTCCCAAGTTGATGTCAATAACGATTTGTCAAAACCAGTCACTACACATTATTTGCCTAAGGAAAGAGAATCTGTTGTTGCAAAACCTCATCACATGATTACACCTGGCTCATCTAGGTATAGCTCAAATGACATAGTTTATAATCACTACCTAGAGGAAGCTAAGAAAAAGACACAAGAAAGCGGTAGGAATTCAAGACCTGGTGTGATGCCTTCTGCTAGATCTCAAAGCACAACGAATGGTAGCAAACCAAAACTTAGGATCAATAACCAAAAGTCTAGGAATTAGCCTGCATCTAAGAGTAGTTGCGTAATGACTAAGACTGTGCCCATAGCAGAACACTCTATGAATTCTAGGAATTTTTCTAACTCCAAACATTTTGTTTGCTCGACATGTCAGAAATGTGTCTTTAATGCAAATCATGATTCTTGTGTAACTAAATTCCTAAAAGAGGTCAACTCACGTGCTAAGGTTCCATCCAATCAGACAACGAACATAATCAAACTCGTAGAGAAAATAAGTGTTGCAAAGAAACTAGAAAGACAGATCCCAAAAGGACATAGGTTTTTAATCAAAAATACTTTCGTTGTGCATGAGAAAACAATGACTCCTAGATCTTGTCTTAGGTGAAAACCGACGGGTAAAATTTTCAAAACTGTTAGATTTAGGTGAATTCCTACAGGAAAGATATTTGACTGTAGCACAACCAAGGTTGACAGTGAACCCACAAATAGTTCAAATGACGATATCACTAACCAACATGAATGTGAACAAACTCTTGATTTCAGTGCATGTACTCTTAACTTAAGTGCAGGTACATCTTTCAATCCCAAAAAGGAAGGACTCAGAGTATGGTTGCTGAAAAGACTGATATCTCAGAAACCAGGGCTTCAAGGAATTTTCATCTGATGAACAAGCAATGACTTCTGATCATAACAGTTCAGAACTCGAAATTCACGACCACAACAATGAACCGTCTAGTTCAAAGCTGGTTCCAAAAGTTATTCCTTCAGCAGACAAGACAACTACATCACGACAAGAGTTGGAATTACTATTCTACCATCACATAACAATGTTGAGGTCAACATGTAAATATTTTTTATAAAAACAAATAAAAATATAAAATTTCAAAAAGAAAAATACAAAATCAAAAAATCAGAAAATGTTTCACAAAAATATTCTTCTCGACATGTCTCTTGGAATCGATAATATTTACGTACCTAGAACTGTTGATTAACATCGACACGGGCGTGTAAATGAAGTTCGAACAGGTGTTTCAAATGCTTTCAAAACATGTCATTTCTAATTTTCTTTATGACTTGTAATCGCTCTTAGATTGCAACTCGGACCCGAACATCAAAGGAAAGTGTACGAATAAGTGCACTTATCCTTAGCGTTAGAAGAGAAGTCTTCTAACATGATGTTTTTCAAAATGTTGAACATAATTTTTCAAGAATTTCTCAATGACAATTCATAATCTTTCAAAATTATGTGTTCAACACTCCATCCCTCATCAAGTTTTACAAGACAATTCTTCTACAATTGGTGTCATTTTCAAATGGAGTTAATGTTTGAGAGGGAGTTTTTCGACAAACAAAGTTTTAATGCTTTTGGATACTCTAGTTAAATTCTTTCAGTATTCAAAACATTTACACTAAAGTCTTAATAACAACTCAGTAATAATAATGACTAATCAATAGATTGTATGTTATAAGATGATTAAGTGTTTGAGCACAATTTTTTCAATAATTCTTCAATGACAATTCATAATCTTTCAAAATTGTGTGCTAAACAACGCTAACCCTCAATTTTATATTTATTTTACAACTTGGTATCATTTTTTTTTGTCAAACATATGTAAAATTAAGGGGGAGCAAGTTAATGTTCCATATAATTCATGCTAAAGGAAGTGGATATCATCCAAAAAAGAAGAAACCAAGCCAAAATAACAAAACTGAGCACGGAATGGGATAAAGACTGTGCAAAATCAAAGGCAATAAGTCCAAAATGCCAGTCAGAGTCAATACTAATGAATCAGCAGCGTCAACCAGAGCGAACTGAAGAATATTATTGAAATGCAATCTTAACCAATTTGATGGGCCGGGATAGCCAAATAGTATCTTTATAAAAAGACTGTCAGACTTTGATGACGCAATCCTAGACCAGTTACAGACAATCTCAGCCATTGTACACACAAAACCCATTATAACCTTTTTGGGCTATGAAAAAAGCCAATATAACAATCACTAGACCTTTTGGCCTAAAAGCCAATAACACAAGCCCAAGCCAATACACAAACCCAAGCCCAAAATCCTTTTTTATAAAACTTGAGGGACTAAAGTTGTCATTTTTTAAGTGTTTTATAAAAGAAAAGTGGTAAAATAAAGACAAGGACTAAAACTGCCAAATGGCAGTTTTCTTTTTAGTTATAAAACAGCAGGGACCAATTTACATTTGCAAAACTCCTTTTTCTTTTAGTTATAAAACCACATGGACCATTATTGTCACTTTCCAAACTTGGTTTTACTGAATTTCGGCTTAATTTAAAAAAATGAAATGAGAGCCAAAGTTGAGGGGATGTTTTTGCACCATCTCCAAATACATTTCGTTTAAACCTGAACCCACCCTGTGAACCAACCTTACCGGCCAAAACCATACTCCCCTTTCCCACGGTTTTCTTGCAATACCATATCCAAGTACCTTACAGCACACCCCACTTCTCCTCCCTTACCCTGCCCCTATAACATTTCCAACCTTTGTAAGGGAATCAATCAACCCACCATCATGGCCTGAGAATGTTGAATAGGCCAATGGAGGGCTTGGTTTGCTTGGATTGCTTTCTACTCTTCACTACAAGCACAGCCCATGAGCCAAGAAGCTGAGTGACTTCTATAAAAGGACACAAGACCAACCGAATCAAAATACATTTATTTTTATATTTTAGCTTATTTTAAATTCTAGTCTTTCTTTTGTAAGCATTAAAGTGTATTCAGTCATTAAAAAGGTTTATGCGGTAATCATTCAGTTTTAATAAAGTAAAGACTTTCTTGTCATTTGTATATTTGAAATTAAAGTTCTTGTCTTAGTTGATTAATTCTGTTTAAATTATTCAAACATGTGTTAAAAGTTATTTAACCTCACTTGTAATCACTTATCTCTGCCTTCTTTTACTAAAAAAAATAAGTTAAAAAGCTTTTTTTTTATAAAATAAGAGGGTGTTTGGTTTAGACCCCAAAATGGGTCATATGGGGGTTGTAATGGGTTGTAACCACTCAGCCAACTTTGGCTGAGTGTGTGGAGTTTAATAAGCCACTTTGATCAATCTTTTTAGCTGTATATATAAGTCTTTTATGTCTCCCTTGCTTTCTGTCAAAATTTTTAAAGCCACAATTGTGCTAAAACACTTTAGCGGTGTAGCAGCTTAAGCACGTCTGGTTTTAGCTTATTTGCTTATTTCTGTTTAATTGTGTTTGTTAAGGCTTACAGTAATCACCTTAACTTAACATAGTACTAACTTATTACTAGCCGTTACTAACTCTTAAGTTAGTACATGGTAGTTAATACTGGTAGATTTGTTGTTAGTATGCTGAGTTTCCTTGTTTTTGATGGCTTATGTTATGAAAATAAGCTCATTTGCCACCTTGTTCATCTGTTTGGGTTGTTTTAGGTAAAAAGCTCTTAAGAGTTTATGTGCTAGCTCAACTAAGCCCTTAAGACCATGCCTTTCATTTCCCTGGTGCTGAGCACCTAGATTAATATCCTTATCTAGCTTATTTGTATTAAGCTTTAGTTTATTATTGCTTTTATTTATAGTTATTAGTTGTTCTTTTAGTCCCCAAATCTTGTAGTTATCTAGCTTATTTAGTTGCTTATTCTAAGATTAAATTTCCCTTTTCTTTTCTGTTTTCTTTTAAAAACTGTACCATAGCTTATTCATTTCTTGCTTATGTTAGGGCTTTTCTAGATACTTTTAGCTTATTTAGGACTCCCTAGCCTATTAACTGTCCCCATAGATTTTGGCTATTTTGTTGCTTAAACTTAAAGAAAAAAGCAAATAAGCTATAAGCTTAATAAGCTTTGTCAGTCCAAAAAGCTTAAGTTTTTAGCTATTCAGTGGGTAAAAAGATAAGTGCTTGTACAAAAGTTGTTCCCCTCAAGCACATTACAAGTTTTCTTTTATAGCTTTTTGATAATAAGTTGTTTGGACCTAGCTTGTAATCGGGGTCCACTTCAGGGACCATTTGTGTAATTTCTTCTTTTTGTAGTTACCTCTGTTAGTCCCTGTGGTTAGTTAGCCTGTTACCCTGTTAGTCCTTGTGTCCTTTTCACTGTTAGTCCTTATAGTTAACTTTAGTTAGTATTTAATTTAATTAATTTAAATTAGGTTTAAAATTAATTAGTTTAATTACTTTTTATATAAACAGTAAAATTTGGGCATTTTTATATTTTTAGAATTGTTAACTTTTTCTTTATTTAATTTTATTTTTTCAGAATTTTTATAACTTTTATTTTTTGTCTTTTTCTATTTTCTTAGTTTTAATTAGTTTTTAATCATTTAAAAATTCATAAAAATAACTAAAATTTAATAAAAAATATTTTTCTTTTTTATAAATTTTCTTTTGTCATTTAGTGTATAGGAAAAATATAAATTTAACTATAGGCTTAATTTTTCTTAACATTTAGTCTTAGGACCCTTTTCCGGGTTCGTTTTACGTTTCTTTTCGTTTTACTTCAAACTGACTCCGTTTTTGTTCTAGTTTTCTTTATTTTTCAAGTTAAGTTAATTAGAATTTAATTTTGATTTTTAATTTAATTTAGCATTTATTTTCTTAATTTTTAGTATTTAGGGTTCCCGATACCTGATTCTGTTCCCCGTATTTTAGTATAAATTTAATTTTAGGATTTCCCAATAATTAATTATGCTTCCCGTAGTTTAAGTTCTATCCATATTAACTAATTTTGTTTCCCGTAGTTTTTTAAGTTCCTCTTTTCCTAATGCATGCTTTTCCGTGATTAAAAGTAAGTGTTAATTACATTAATTTTAAGTTGTAATTATATCAGTGTTCCCATCATATATTCTCCATCATTCAATTTCTCATCAAACCAGGATAAATTTCAATTGCAGCCTCGTTGGGACATACGACCCGGGAATATCTCTTCCGGAATCTTTTTATCATTGATTCTTACTTGTGTATTTTATCCTTTTGTAGATTTTGACCTTTTTGCCTTGGTTAAGGGCGTTCGGTCAGGATCTGTATTAGGGTTGCTATATAAGTGTGTACTATATTAAACGAACCACTAACCCTCAATTTTATATTCATTTTACAACTTGGTATCATATTTTTTGGTGTCAAACATATTTTTCGACACTAAGCTAAATGTCGAGTCTTAATCTTAGCTTGAACCAATCTACCACTTCACAAGATATACACACTCACAAAATCTACACTATCGGATCTACACAATATCCGAATCACACAAATACACAAGATAAATACAATAGAGGTTTGGTACTTAGAAGAAAAGAGGAGAGATCACTAATTAACACTTCGTTTCTTGACGAATACGAGTGTTCTTCTCTTGCACTTGAATGAGAGGGAAGAGATAAGAAGAAGAGATTAGATCACTTAAAACAAGATCTAAGTATGTTAGTGATCAAGAGTTTTAGTGAGAGAAAGAAGGTTTAGAGAGAGAAAGAAAAGACTGAAAAATTTCGTGCAAAGAGGAATTATTTTCTATTGGGAATGGAGCAGTATTTATAGGCAGGGAATCCCAACGGCTCTCTGGGGCGGTCCCGGCGGTCCCTTATATATAAGGGGGCCGCCAGGCCTATAAGGGGGTCGCCGCCTAGACTCCGCTCTTTTTTTTGTCTTTTTGTGGGGAATGTTGTATCTGGTGTAGAAGCTTCCGTTTTGGGGGGAAAATTTGAATTTCAAATTTGAATTTTAAATTTTAAGTTTTTAATAAAACTTTTTATTTTAATTAGAAAATATTTTGTAAAAGTATTTTTGAAAAAATACTTTTGTAGAATTAAAAGTGAGGATTAAGAGAAAAATATTTTCTTGATCACTAATCATGCTTAATTATTTTGTTTGTCCATACCTTAAGTGATCACTAATCTTAGAAATGAAATTTTACATTTAATAATTTGTAAACGTTTATTTTTATTGTAAACGTTTTTACATTTTGTTATTATCAAAACGTTGAGAGGTCGAAAAATATAAATAACGTTTTTAGGCATTATTTGTATTAACAATCTCCCCCTTTTTGATGATGACAAAATATAAACTCATTTTAAATAAAATTAAAGATGTCAAATTATTAAATGAGTTATGTTCCATTTCTCCCCCTTTTTGTCGAATTCAAAAAGAATGATCGTCGAGTTGTTGAAGGAAGAAAGAAATCGACGATATCAAGACTCCCCCTTGATGTATGCTCCCCCTTGTTCGGGGCACCAAGGGATCGATCTTACGAAAATTGTTTTGCTACAAAACAAAGTTAGAAGTACAAGTGCAAGACAAATATCTTTCAAGTTAACACATTGTATTTAAATTAACAAAAGAAGAGTTTCATTCAACCAACAAGAAACTCATACAATAGCACATCCAACAAATACATGCAACATAAAATTTAAAACTAGATCTTAATAAGAGCTAAGACAAATTCATACAACATTTGTATGAATCATTACAATAGAAAGTAGATAATCATAAAGACATAATAAGGCATAGATCTACACTAGTTGATTCTTGAAAGGTAGAAGATGCCGTAATCAAAAGATGAAAGAACAATTATTTAGGAAGATTAATCATGTAGGAATGATTAATTAAAGAGGGAAAAAGAAGGAGTTGGTGAAACATGATTTGGAGGGATACGAGATGGAGGGAGGGGACGGGTTAGAAGATAGTGAATGAAGTTGATTTCATTTCTCAAAGAATAGAATTAGCGTCCAGAAAACTTGCAACAATGACAAAAGCTTGAGTGAAATTCAACTTGAGCATGAGAAGGAGGATGAATTTGTGGTGGTAGTGGTGAAGGTGGTGCATGAATGTAGGCATTGGATGGATTAGTGTGTGAATCAAAAATGGTGGAAATGTTGTGGAGTTGGTTAATCATTTGATCTCTTAAGGGATTGTAGGATGGTGGTGAAGGAGATTGTATGTAGACTCTTAGAGGAAGAGGAGGTGAGTCATTTTGGGAAGGAGGTGATGATTTTGGAGTGGATGTTTTGCGTTTTCATACTTGTCTAAGCGACATCCTTGGTTTTCTAGAGAAGTTGGAATGGTGGTTTGAGCAAGACATTGATAAAGAATAAGAGAGATTTGAAGGAGATGAAGATGGTGGTGAAGTATGGAAGTTGGGTGATTAAATAATGAGAAAGATTAGATAAAGTGGCAAAGCATGGTTTAGGAAGAAGAAAGTGCCAAATATGGTTTAGCCAATCTGGGAAATGACAGCTTGAGGATGTAGGTAGGAGGGTCAAGATACAGAAAAAGAGGTAAATTCGAAATCTTTCTTTCCCTCCTGGTGGCGGTCGCATATCACTTGGCGGTCCCAAATATATTGGGGGGCCGCCGGGTATATAAGGGGGCTATTTTCTGGAGACAGGAAGATTTCAAGTTTTCTCTTTTTTCTTAAGTCCAGTGATTTCGGCTTCTACCAATATTCAAGAATCAACTAGTTCAAGCAATAATATGTAGTTATATTCTAACATACAAATCATTTAGCAAGTAGTGGCATTCCATATCATGTCATAATCATAAAACTTTGCTAGACATAGAAAGATGATAGGATGTAGAAGATTATTCAAGTCAATATGCAAATTAAAATTTGCCACTCCTAGTTCTAATAATAGAGAAATATAATTTATTAAACACGAGAGATAATAAAAATAATAATAATAATAGTGTCATAGTAGTTGTGTCAATCAGTTCATTTTCGTTTTCTACCCATCATGTTCTTGAGAGCTTGTCTAATTGACCTTAACCCTTCCCGGTAAGCATCTCTTTGTTGAGTTTGAAGATTAATAGTCTCGGAGAGGTAAGTGTTTAAGTAATGACTTTCATGAGGAGGGTTTTGATGGATTCTAGAGACATTATTTGATGAGGAAAAAATGTTTTAAGATGGAAAGGAAGGATTGAAATGAGATGATTCGTCATTATTTTCATCAGTGGAATCATCCAATGGATGAGATGATGATGGATGATTTAGAGTGGAGGAGGAGGAGCTAGCATTTGGCTGATGAGGTCTTTTCTTGCCCCGATCTGCTCGTGCCTTTCGCTCGTAATGAGGAGCGAGCGGATGCATGGCTCGATCATGTGAGAGATAACGATCAAAAGCTAGCTTAGGAGAGACGGACACGACATGTTTGAATAACCTAGTCAAGAGCATACCATAAGGTAAGAGTTCCTTTGGTTTGAATCGAGTCTTTTCCATTCGTTTGAGATAGAAAAATGCTAGGTTATAGGGAGTGGATATCTCAATGCAATAAAGCATGTGACAAAGACAACCAGAGACATGATCCCTATGTCCTCCTAGACAAATGGCATTTTCACGAATAATATCAACCCAAGGTTTCATATGAGTTTGAATCTCTCGGGTTAAATTTTCATTTTCACCTATGACAACCGTTTTCTTATTTTTGGTACGAGTCTCTTGACCTTGTCGAGGAACTTGAATGAGAGACTTAATGACTCTTGGAGACGGAGGTTTGGTTTTATAAAGACCTCTACTTGGAACACTTACTGACAAATGGTCAAGAGACCACATTTCGGTGTTAGAGGCTTGACCTTTGAATGGGATTTTCAAAATTTGACCAAATTCCTCAAGAGTGAGGGAGAATGACTTATTTTGAATGATGAAGTTGACAACAAATTGACCCTCAGGATTATAGGTAAAAGTGAGTTGACAGTAAAACTCAAGAACAAAGCGAGGTATAATTTGTTCGTTAATGTCTAACAAACAATCAAAGCCGATTGACTCAAACTTAGCACGAATATGACTCATATTTTCGAAGTTTGGACTTACAACCCTCCCCTCATGAAAGTACCATTTTTCAAGATTAGCCATTGTGTTTAGTAAGGGTTGATTAAATTCATTTGATATTAGGGGTATGTAGTTTCGTGTCTTTTGATGATCAAGACTGGTAGCTCGAGGCATTGTTACCTAGAAAAAGAATGAAATCACATTTTATTACTTTTTCACATGTAATATGTCATGAGCATTGTTTTTAGTGTGTGCCTAAATGTAACAAATGTGGAGTAACGATTAACTCGACCTAAATATAAAATCCTAAGAGTTAACCCAAACGCTCCTTAATTTGATTTTGCTCATCCAAACAAGTCGAAAAATACATATGAATTATGTATCTCGAAATTTGTTCATGAGATCATTATGCATGTGTTTGAAAACGTTTTTGGGTTGGATTAACAATGCATAACAACAATTTTATTATGTTCCTAACGTGAGTGATTTGAAAATAAAATTGGGGTTTTGGTTCGAAATCAATTTTTCAACAAATTCACTAATGTATGCAAATCCTATATCTACGGGAAGCATATTAGTTATACATTGTATCCTAGTACTCTTAATTGTACAAAATTGAAAGAAAAATCGAAAATCCCCAATTTCAATTTTTGGTGTTCATCATGAACCCTAGACTCAAATTGAAAGAAAATAGATGAAATGACTTACAATTGATGATCTTTGTGATATTAGGATTGATTATTAGTGTTGATTTGATCTTCAATTGATGTTTTAATGGTTGAATTTGAGTTTTGGTGGGTTTTGGGTCGTGTTCGTCGAGTGCAGCAGATAAGGGGGTGTTTGTTTTTCTGTTTTGAAATTTTTTTGTTTAAGTGTCCCATTTTGTGACTTGCTGGTGGCGGTCCCATATTTACCGGCGGTCCTAAATATATTGGGGGGCCGCCTATATGGGGGCCGCCCTCAGTCAAGGGTTTTTGATTTGAGTTTTTGACAACTTGGTTTTTGACAAAATTTACGAAGAGAGTGGACATTTATTTTTGCCTTTCGTGAACTACATATGCTTAAAAGTACTTCGGGATGAAGTATTTAAGTTGTCACGACAACGGAATGGAACACGGACGAGAACTGAGACAGAAGAAAGAGCAGCAGACTAAGAGGATTTTTATGGAAGTGTTTCATCATTCCTAAACCAAGAACGTAGATCGTTAAACCATCACTTACGGGGTTTTGAAAATGTCGGCGATGTGTCGACGAACGATCACTTTTTCGATTGAGATATGTCCTTTCTGGACATTATCACGAAGAAAGTGGTGACGTATTTCAATGTGTTTGGTACGAGAATGTTGCATCGGGTTTTTGCTAAGGTCAATCGCGCCTTTGTTGTCGCACATGATAGGAACGTCGTCGAGTCGTACGTCGTAGTCGATGAGAGCTTGTTTCATCCATAGTGCTTGTTGACATGCCTTTCCGGCGCTTACGTATTCGGCTTCGGTAGTGGATATAGCAAGAGTGGTTTGTTTCTTCGAGAACCAAGATGTCAAACAACATCCCACGAACGTACAAATACCGCTAGTGCTCTTTCGGTCCACATAATATCTCGCATGATCTGAGTCGGCATATACTACGGTTTCTATGCCGGTCCCCTTAGGATACCATAATCCTAAGTGCGTAGTGCCTTTAATGTATCAGGAAAATTACGCTGAACCGCTTCAAGATGAGAGGTTTTGGGAGCCTCTTGAAGTGGGCACAAAGGCAAACACTAAACATGATATCGGGCCTACTTGCCGTTAGGTATAATAAACTACCTATCATGCCTCGATACTTGGTACTATCTACCGACTCACACTCTTCATCTTTCGTGAGTTTAGTATCGGAGGACATGGGGGTTTTCATTGGTTTAGAATCTTCTAGACCAAATTTCTTAAGCATTTCTTTAATATACTAATTGATTAATAGAAAATACCATCATCCATTTGTTTTATTTTAATCCAAGGAAGAAGTTAAGTTACCCATCATGCTCATCTCGAACTTCGTCATGCATTGAATTTGGCAAATTCATCCACACATGTCCTTGACAATTCGAACCGAAAAGAATGTCAGTCGACATATATTTGAACAATGAAGAGATTTGAACTTTTATTCTTATAAAAAGAGTGTTATCTAACCCATTCCCATTATTATATTCAAGTTTAATAAAGGGGGGGGAGGGGGGGGGGGGGGGGGGGGGGGGGGGGGGGGGGGGGGGGGGGGGGGGTGGGGGTGGGGGGGGGGGGGGGGGGGGGGAGTCAATGCTTTTTAATCTTAACATACCAATCTTTGGGTGCTTATTTAAGACCATATAAAGCTTTCTATAATTAATAAAACAAAAACTGGTTTTCAAAATCAATGAATCCTGAAGGTTGTGGCCACGATACCTCCTCATTGATAGAAAACCATTCTGAAATGTGCACTTTTACATCCATTTGGAATGGTTTAAAATCTAAGGCACAAGCATAAAAAAAAAAAAGCCTAATAATATTCTAATGGACTCAAGTCCCCTAGCAACCGGGCTAAGTTTCTACATAATCGATGCCCTCGTTGTTGGTTGTGAGCCTGGAGCACTAAGCTAGCCTAATTCGAGAAACAAAGCCGTTTCTCGTCTAACATATTCTAAATACCCATCTTAGTTCCTATGATTGTCATAATTCCTTGTTGAAGAACTAACTCCCAAACGTCGTTAGAAAACGAATTGCGCGATTAATTCTCTTGCATGGCGACTATCCAACTTTTCATCTCCTAATGCTTCATATCCACATTCATAAGGTTTTATAGTTGATATAAAACACAAAGAAAGTTTACTTTTTTTTGGGCATGTGATCTAAGGGTTCTTTGGTTAAGGTTTCCTATGACATTTTCTAATGGGGGTTTCCTAGATTCCTTAATGCTGATTATTTCATCAACCTCTAAAGTTTCATCCACAATGTCATTTTCTTGGTTTTTCCTTTCGGTGACCTTAATTGCTTCTCTTCATCAAGTCCATCATCCACCAAAGGGTTAATGTCCTTAGAGGGTGGAGAGTTTTCATCGAATGTTACTTCAGATGATACCTTTTCGACTTTCAAGTTATGTTTGATAGGATGATATGAGCTTTACTATTTTGAGAATAACCTAAAAAGACACATTCGTATGACTTTGGGTCAAACTTGGTAAGGTAGTCTTTTGTGTTCAAAATGAAGCACTTGCTTCCAAACACTCTAAAATAATCTAGTTGCGGTTTTCTACCTCTACAGAGTTACATAAAAGGTGTTTTTCCTAAAGGTGCTCTAAATGAGAATTCAGTTGAGAATGATTTGAAGTATCTACTGCGTTACACCAAAACTTTTATGGTAATGATTGCTCATTCAACATAGTCCTACTCATTCTTAAGTAGTCCTATTTTTTCCTTTCGACCACGCCATTTGATTGAGGAGTGCGTGGATTCGAGAAGTTATGTGTAATACCGTTGGTATTGCAAAACTCTCCAAATTGCACCTCATTATCAAATTCTCTACTGTTGTCGGTTCTAATTTACACTATTGAATAACCTAATTGGTTTTGGATTTTCTTACTAAATATTTCGAATTGATCGAAAAGCTCGGTTTAAATGCTTAAGAAACTAGTCCAAGTGAAACCTATAGTATCATCTACCATGACTAGGGTGTAACAATTTCCTCCGTAACTCCGTACGGCAGATGGACCGAAGAGATCTATATGGAGAAGTTCTAAGCATCTAGTCGTTAAGACTATATTCTTAGCTTTGTGACTAGCGTGAGCTTGTTTTCCAATTTTGCAAGCATCATAAAAATGTTGATCAAACTTAAGCTTATGTAAGTTTCTAACTAATTCCTTAGAGGCCAACGATTGAATGTGACCATAATTGCGTGTCTAATACTCCTATGCCACAAGGTGGAATTTTCACTCAATCGTTTTTTAGACAAATTGATCCATTTGGCTATTTCCCTAAGTTCATCACATATAAGCTTCTCCTAATTACCCATCTACCTATGACTTTACCGTCCTTAGTGATTTCACTATCATGTTCAGAAAAAGTTACTCTACACTTATTGTCACATATTTGTCCTATACTGTAGCAATATTAACTCATAAGTTAACACTGTGTTCAACATATCTATTTTTGAGAGAGTCATTATAAATCTACTTGCCAAAGAATGTTAACCACGAAGATTACTACCAAAAATGACATTACCTTTCCATTAATAACCTTAGTACGAGTGAGTAGAGTTTTCGGTACCCCGTCATATGCTTAGAGCATCCTCTATTCCTTGACCATTCGTTGGCACTAAAGTCACTCCAAGGCATATCTACTTATATAACTCAATAACTCAAACATTTGGTCCCCAATATCTCATGGTCCAAAGTTGTTAGTTCCAAACATCCATTGCATTTGATGCAAATTAGGTTGGGAGTAAGAATGGAAGACAAATTTCCCACTCATTAACTTTGACGTGGAAAGTTGTTCCAACTTACGGAAAGCCATAGGTTGGTTTTGTCGACCAACGTGTCTTTTTGGTTGCGGTGTTTTAGGACGAGAATAATTATTATTGACTTCTTCTAGAGGTGAAGTTTTTGATCTAAAGTTGGTTAGAGATCCAACTCCGGGTATTGAATATGGCTTATAAATTGTTTTACTTTCATTGTTAATAACAATAGCAACGAACTTTGCCTTGTTTTACAATTATGTTTTGGTCTAGACCCAAAATGAGAATTTTTAAAGACACAGTTTTCTTAGATCCGGCTTTGCTGGTGGCATCCATATGTGTATTTTGGGGGCCCGCCTGTACATTAAGGGGTTATTTGAATATAATAATAGTATATATATATATAATAAAATATATATTCTAAAATAATACCAAATAGTTATAATATAGAGAGTTTCCCGTTTAATATAAAATTGCTTGAGGATAAACAATAGTATATTTCCTAAGTGTCGTATCCCGACGAGAAGTGAATTTGAATTTCACGAAAATATTTTGTTTGATGCTTGAATATCAAGCATTTTTGTTTTTGATTTCTAATTCTAAAAACGCAAAGGAAAGCAAATTAAAGCAAACAATCAAATAAGGCAACTAAGGAATTAAGCTAAAAATGATAATGGGAATTAAAAACACGACTAATTACCTAAATTATTAAAATTTAACCCTAATTCTATTTTTTTATTTTTTATAAGTCCTAAATGACTAAAAATAATTTTTTTTTAAATTAAATTTGTGTGACTTTTATTTTATTTATTATGAATTAAAAACAATTTTAATCTAACTTAAATATTAAAAATAGTAAACTAATTATTAAAATTCTAGAAAAATTATGAAAAGTACTATGAACTAATCTAAACTTATAAAAAATAAAACGGGAAAATAAGCTTAAACAAATAAGCAGTTATAAAGCAAATAAGCAAATACGCTTAAAACCTGAAAACGTCTATAAGAATTAAATAACACAAAGAAAGAAATGAAAAAGACCCCAGGGCATTTGTTAAGTGTTGTGTGTGTGAGGTGTGGAGTGTGAAAGGGAGATGTCGCAGGTTCGACCCCTATGACCTTTCTTTTTTTAAAAACATATTTTTTAATTTTTTTCTTTTTGAAAAAGCTTCTAACCACTAAAATAAGCACTTTTTAACAAAATGACTTTTTGTTGAAAACCACTAATAAGCTAGGAAAAGCTGATTGAAAAAGTGACAAAAATGGCTTTTAAGCCTTTTTTAACTCTAAACTAAAATTAACTAGACTCCAGGACTCAATAAGCAAATAGAAAACTAAATAAGCTAAAGCAGACCCTAACCTAGACTTAATAAGCTCTAAGGAGTAAAAGAAATAAGAAAAAACAATAAGCTGAAAGCAGCTAAAAGGGCTAAAACTGAGGGTTCAAAAAGAGATTAAGATGAACTATTACCACTATTTCTAGCTAAGATTTAGATCAGATAAGCACTTAGGATGAGCTAAAAAGAACAACAGATTTATGCTAAGACTCAAATGACTTAAATAAACTGAATTTAAGCAAATTAGCTAACGAAATAAGCAAGAAAAAGATACATGAAAAAAGATAACTAACATCTAAATATTTTTAGCTTTTTAGATTTATATGAAACTTGCAGCTTAAAAATAAGATGCTCAACACTAGACAATTTCCACCGTTAAACACCCTTCACACCACGAGCATCGTGAAAACCAAGACATGTTGAAGAATTATCGGATAAGAAGGTTAATAGAATAAGAATTAATCGAATAAGAGGATAGAGAAGAATATTTATAGATTTTTCAAATAAACAATAAAATAAAAATGGAAAAATATTTTGGTAACCGAAAACAAAAAGAAGTGCACGGTAGCTCTTTAAAAAATCGCATAAAGAAGCGGAGAGCGGGTAAGCGCAAGCGTTTTAAAAAAAACTTCTCTCTTTCGAGGTCGAAGTCCGTAGATCGACCATCTTATACCGTCTCTTATAGTTTGTTAACCTAAATATGAGCCGAAACACATTAACAAACGGATTATTTTTTTAATATTAAAAGAAAAATAAGAATAGAATTGTAAAATATTTTTGTATTTTTATATAAAATAAAACTAAAACTTTCACGGGGAAAGGATCTTCAAGGCTCGAATACAAACAATCCCGTAAAAATCGCTACACCTCTCCTCGACAACGGCACCATTTTGATGTTCGTTCAAAAACCCCTCTTAAATATATATATATATATATATATATATATATATATATATATATATATATATATATATAAATAATTATATATATATAATTTTTAGAAAAAAAGGAATAATTTTTTTTACTTTTATTTTATTTATTATGAATTAAAAACAGTTTTAATCTAAATTAAATATTAAAAATAGTAAACTAATTATTAAAATTCTGAAAAATTTATGAAAAGTACTATGAACTAATCTAAACTTAGAAAAATTAAAACGAGAAAATAAGCTGAAACAAAAAAAAAAAAAATAAAGCAGTTATAAAGCAAATAAGCAGTTATAAAGCAAATAAGCAAATAACCTTAAAACCTGCAAACATCTATAAGAATTAAATAACACAAAGAAAGAAATGAAAAAGACCCCAAGGCAGTTGGTTAAGTGTTGTGCGTGTGAGGTGTGGTGACCAAACTTGTTAAGTATTTCTTTAATATACTTAGATTGATTAAAGAAGATACCATCTTCCATTTTTTTATTTGTAATCCAAGGAAGAAGTTAAGTTCACCCATCATGCTCATCTCGAACTCGTCATGCATGACTT
Organism: Tanacetum coccineum; assembly: GCA_026074375.1. Taxonomy (NCBI): domain Eukaryota; kingdom Viridiplantae; phylum Streptophyta; class Magnoliopsida; order Asterales; family Asteraceae; genus Tanacetum; species Tanacetum coccineum. The sequence goes on from BQNB010102157.1 coordinate 17,171, forward strand.
TGGCAAATTCATCACACGTGTCTTGACAAGTCGAACCGAATATAATGTCATCGACATATAGTTGAACAATGATGAGATTTGAACTTTTCTTCTTAGTAAAAAGAGTGTTATCTTCCATTCCTATTTTATATTCATGTTTAATAAGGAAAGCTTTAATCTATCATACCAAGCTTTGGGAGCTTGTTTAAGACCATATAAATCTTTCTTTAATTTATAAACATGATCCAGTTTTTCAAAATCAGTGAATCCCGGAGGTTGTGCCACGTATACCTCAGCATTGATAAAACCGTTCAGGAATGCACTTTTTACATCCATTTGGAATAGTTTAACATCTAAGGCACAAGCATAAGCTAATAATATTCTAATAGACTCAAGTCTAGCAGCCGGGGTATAAGTTTCATCATAATCGACACTCTTTTGTTGGTTGTAGCCTTTAGCAACTAACCTAGCCTTATTTCGAGAAACAATACCGTTCTCGTCTAACTTATTTCTAAATACTCACTTAGTTCCTATGATTGTCATATTCCTAGGTTGAGGAACTAACTCCCAAACGTCATTAGCAATGAATTGATTTAATTCTTCTTGTATGGCGACTATCCAACTTTCATCTCCTAATGCTTTATTCACATTCTTAGGTTCTATAGTTGATATAAAACAAAAGAAGTTACTTTGGTTTTGGGCTTGTGACCTAAGGGTTCTTTGGTTAAGGTTTCCTATGACATTTTCTAATGGATGGTTCCTAGATTCCTTAATGTTGACTATTTCATCGATCTCTAATGTTTCATCCACAATGTCGTTTTCTAGGTTTTTCTTTTCGGTGACCTTAATTGCTTCTTCTTCATCTAAGTCATTATCCACCAAGGGTGATGTCTTAAAGGATGGAGGAGTTTCATCGAATTTCACATTAAGTGATTCTTCGACTTTCCTAGTGTGTTTGTTTAGGATGATGTAGGCTTTACTATTTTGAGAATAACCTAAAAAGACACTTTTGTATGACTTTGGGTCAAACTTGGTAAGGTAGTCTTTTATGTTTAAAATAAAGCACTTGCTTCCAAACACTCTAAAATAATCTAGCGTATGTTTTCTACCTCTTAAGAGTTCATAAGGTGTTTTTCCTAGAATGGCTCTAATGAGAATTCGGTTAAGAATGTATGTTGAAGTATCTACAACATTACACCAATACTTTTGTGGTAACAATTGCTCATTTACCATAGTCCTACTTATTTCTTGAAGTGTCCTATTTTTCCTTTCGACCACGCCATTTGATTGAGGAGTGCGTGGAGCCGAGAAGTTATGTGTAATACCGTTGGCATTACAAAATTCTCCAAATTGCGCCTCATTATCAAATTCTCTACCGTGGTCGGTTCTTATTGACACTATTGAACAACCTAATTGGTTTTGGATTTTCCTACTAAATATTTTGAATTGATCAAAAGCTTCGATTTTATCCTTAAGAAATCTAGTCCAAGTATACCTAGAGTAGTCATCTACTATGACTAGGGTGTAATGGTTTCCTCCGTAACTCCGTACGGTGGATGGACCGAAGAGATCCATATGGAGAAGTTCTAAGCATCTCGTCGTTGAGACTACATTCTTAGCTTTATAACTAGCGTGAGCTTGTTTTCCCATTTTACAAGCATCACAAAAATGTTGATCAAACTTAAGCTTAGGTAGGTTTCTAACTAATTCCTTAGAGGCCAATGATTAAATGAGACGCATATTTGCGTGTCCTAATCTCCTATGTTACAAGGTAGAATTTTCATCAATCGTTGTTAGACAAATTTGATCCTTTGGCTTATTTCCTAATTTCATCACATATAAGCCTTTCTTCCTAATACCTCTACCTATGACTTTACCATCCTTAGTGATTTCACTATCATGTTCAGAGAAAGTTACTCTACACTTATTGTCACATATTTGTCCTATACTTAGCAAATTAAATCCTAAGTTATCAACATGTTCTACATTATCTATTTTGAGAGAGTCATTAGAAATTGTACCTTTGCCAATGATGTTACCACGAAGATTACTACCAAAAATGATGTTACCTCCATTGTATGCCTTGTAAGTGGAGAAGAGCTTTCGGTTGCCCGTCATATGTTTAGAGCATCCGCTATCCTTGATCCATTCGTCGGGCTCCAAGTCGACTCTAAGGCATATCTATTTATATAAGACAATAACTCAAACATTTGGTCCCCAATATCTCATGGGTCCAAAGTTGTTAGTGCCAAACATCCCTTGCATTTGATGCAATTGGTTGGGATGTGAGAATGGAAGACACATTTCCCATGGCATGTAACTTTGACGTGGAAAGTTGTTCCAAGTTACGGGAAAGCCATGAGGTTGGTTTTGTCGACCAACATGTCTTCTTGGTTGCGGTGTTTTAGAACGAGGATAATTATTATTAACTTTTCTAGGAGGTGGAGTTTTTGACCTAAAGTTTGGTTTCGAAAATCCAACTCCGGGTTTTGACAATGGCTTATAGAATTGTTTAACTTCATTGTCACTAGCAACGGGAACTTTGGCTTTGTTTACAATTATGTGTTTTGGTCTAGGACCCAAAATGGATTTTTGAAAAGACACAGTTTTCTCAGATCCAGGCGTTGCTGGTGGCGGTCCCATAATTATTTTGGGGGCCGCCTGGTCATTTAGGGGGCCGCCCATATTTATGGGACCTCCATCAGAATACGCCTTTTTCTGAGCTTTCACAAATTTTATTTCCTTAGTTCCACTAGATGATGCTTCAAATGAATTAAACCCTAAACCTAATTTATCACCGGAGGGTTTTTGATTACTTAACATTTCATTTAAGCAATGTGTACTCTTTTCAAATTTGTTTAATCTAGTAGATTCATCTTTGAGTTTTTCATTCTCAATTTTAAGTACATGACACTTTGCACAATCGAGATCAACTCCCTTGTTTTTCTCGAGTGTGGACAATTTATCTTTTAATTCTCTAAGCTCATTTTCTAGACTATTTCTAGTAGCTTTTAACTTTTTGTTTTTAGTGATTATTGTTGATACCCAATCCTGATCGGACTTCTTAGCTTGTCTAAGGTTAAATTACCTTAGATAAATCCAAAATAACTTGTTGTAGAAACTTTGTATGTATACTAAAGTGTATGCGAAATCTGCGCTTATCTTCATAAGTATTCTTGTTCTCTAGACAATCCTTATCTCTTTACTCGTCTTTATCCTTCTGACAGTAGTAATTCTTCTAGTAGTTGTAATCCAGCAGCATAAACTTTTGTACCAGCAGTACTGATAAACAAAAGCAGTAGTAACATTAGTACTAGCAGTACTAATATATACTAATAGTAGTAACTGTGTACTAGCAGTCTTAACGTTACTACTAGCAGCACCAACTACTTAGCATATATTTCAGTCTTTAACTCTGAGCAGTCTTAACTTCAACAAGCAGCAATAACTTAATACTAACAGTAGTAACTAGCAGTAGTAACTTTATACTACCAGTACTAACTACTTAGCATAATTTTCATTAGTATCACTAACAGTACTAAGTTATGCTTGACAGCACTAATATATACCTGAGCAGTAGTAACTCTAAGAATCATATTAAAGTCTTTAAGTCCCAACAATCCTCCCCTAAACTTGATGTTCATCATATAAATCTTCAAGTTTCTTTATTAAAAGTCATCATCACTATCAGGAAGATGCATTCAAACACTTCATTGACCCTTTTGCTGCTTTACCATGAGCTTGAGTAGTTGATAGCACATCTCATTCCAATAATTAGCTTGAAGTTTCTTGTTGAGCATATTTGTGATTGTTATTGGTGTAAGAGGATATCTTTTCTCAACCAACATAAAGATATGTACATTTCCAAACCTTACAAAGTGCACTCTACAGGAATCAAACAACTTCTAAACAGTCACTTTGTATCCTTGTAGATTTCTCCATACATCACTTTTTATGTCTGGTTCAAACATGACATTTAAATCACCCCTACAACACCCTTTCATGTTCATCTTCAGGCCTTGTATCACCATGCTTTGTTTTGAGCAACTTCCAGAGTGTCTGCAAGTCTTCTCTGTCAATACCCTGAAGCATCCTAATCATAGAAGAGTATCTCTTGAAACTTCCATCAGCTCTTATCAATTGATAATGTCCCATTATTCCTTCTCTAATAAGCTTGTATTCAACAATCACTAGTGGTTTGGTAGCAAGTGGTATAGCATCAATTTCTATATCATCATCTTTGACTGTCACCATATGCTTTTTCAGCTCAGCTTCATTATCTACTTCAACTTCTTCATTCTCATCAGTCTTTTGCTTCTTAGACTTATCAGATTCCAGTTTATCCCCTGCTCTCTTTGCACTACTATCTTGTGTAATTTTTGCCTTCTTAGAACTGATTTCATCCTTCTTTCCACTGATTTCTTGAGCTTCTGAATTCATAGCCACAAAAGAATGTACTCTCTTCATTTCTTTGTCAAACAGCTTTTGAATTTCATCATAGCTTCTGCCCTTTAGTTGATTATGTTTATATCCACCCATATGATTAAGATAGATAGACATTTGATTTCTCTTTTATGTCTTGGTAGGAGGTCTATTTCTCTTTTCTTGTGCTCTTAATGCAGCAAAATGTTTTCTCCTCTTCTCTATGAATTCCATAAATAGTTTTGCCTTCTCCTCATCTGTTAACTCCTCTTGCTATCTTGTTTGGAGTCTCTCAGCCAGCAATCTATCAGCCTCCATCATAGCTTATGTATTTTCCCATGATTCAATCAAAGCTATGTTGGCTTCTTCTTCCTTTTTCCTTGCCATCTTCTATTCTTCTATAAGTTCAGCTTGTAACTGAGCTTCAAGATTTCTTGTCATTTCTTCATCAAGAGCAACTTGATCTTTCCTTTTCAAAGGTACTTCAGGATCAATCATTATTGATTTGCCTTTGTCTTTAGTCTTTGAAGGTTGTGATGCTTGTGGAGATGATGTTGTTGTTCTGAATTTACTTAGCCCCTCTAGCCTTGGGTCTTATAATTGTTGTTGTAGCAGCAGTAGTAATAGCTTTAGGCTTAGTTGCTTTGATTTCAATAACAGTTTGAGCCAAAGTAATTTCATCAATAGCTGTTGTAACTCTTTTACCAGCAATAGTAACTAAAATTGTAGGGGCAACACTATCTTCAACACTAGTACTAACCTCTCTTTCATCAACTTTTGCACTTTTCTCTTGTTTCTTACCAACTGCCATATCCACAATCACCTCATCACCATGAAGATCATCTATATCAAACATTTCTGCATCATCTGACTTCCCCTGGGTTTCATCAACTAAAGAAACTTCAGCATCCTTGTCACTGTCTTCAAAAATCCTCCCCTGTTTGGATGCATCTTCCTGAGCACCCAAACTCTCTTTATCCTCAAAGGATGCAACCCTTCTAGATTCACCAACTTTCCTTAATTTTTTTAACCCTGTAGTTCTTGATTTCTTTTTCCTTTCCAACTTTTAGACCCTCTTCTTTATACCAGTAATCTCCTTTGCTTGAGCATCCTTTCCTTCTCCAAATCAAGAACCTATTTTTGTAAGTTGGTACACAAAATCATCAATTATGTTAGTTGCATTTTATCCTTACCACTGAGAAGTGGATCATTGGAAGGTATAGGAACACTATCAGCATGGTATGTCTCATCTTGAGGAACTTCAGTTTCCTTCCTCTGTCTTCTCCTAGATTGTTTCTTCTGAGGTCTAGAGGATGATGGTTGAGTAGTAATGAGTGTCTGTTGAGAATCAGTAGGAATGCCTGAATCTACACCATCTTCTTGATTAGCTTGGACCATCATTGTTGCAAATAGAGGTGTTACTCTCCCAGAAAAGTCTTTTCCTTCTCTCTTCATGTTGGCAAAGATTTTCTTTGTGTGGGAGGGATTAACATAAATCTTCTTATGATGTGACATAACACCAAGCTGTTTATTAATAAACACTTGTACAAAGCGTGGATACATCAAAATTTTGACCCCTCCCTCTAAGTGCTTTACCATAGCATCAAAAATATACTTGGACAAATTAAATTTTTGGTTTGTGGCCAAGCATATGATTGTAGAGGCCATTGTGCTACTGAATTCATTCCATGCAGTGGTCTTGGCACTTAGGCATTGTGTAATGGTATGAATTAAAAACTTACATTGGGGAGAAAAGAAAGCTTTATAAAATGTAAGCTTTTGAGAAGGTTTTTCATACCCCATCCACGCCAGTTCTTCAAAGATAGTAGCAGTCGGCAAACAATCAGTACCACCTGCATCTTCTAAGTGAATAATGCTTGACTCCATGATGATCACCTTCTTTTTATCAACTAGGGCTTATAACTGATGTTTACCATTAACCGTTTTTGCCTTTGTCATTGCCCAGAACTGTTTAATGCAAGATGTGTATATAGTAGGATTGACAGTTAAAGCATAATGGATTTGATTAGCATTCAAAAAATCAATAATTTCATGAAATCCATTACTTTCAGCAGGTTTTTCCAAGAATGCGATCATGTTGTAGGTTTCAGCAAATTATAGGGTCGACATTGTGATGGATTTTGATGATTAACAATGAAATTGAGTTAGGGTTTACCTTTAGAGAGTGTTTGAATGATTGAAATCGAATAAAGAATCGAATGAAACCCTGAATAGAAGTATTTATAAAATCACCCTCAGCAGCATTAACTTGAACTGGCAGCACTAAATTATGACTAACAGCAGTAACTTAAACTGACAGCACCATGGTTTATGCCTAACAGTAGTAAGTAAACCGGCAGCAGTAACTCAACAACATCAACGTAAGCTTAGCAGCATTAAGTTATATTACCAGTATTAACCTAAGGCTAACAACATTAAGTTTGAGTTACCATCATTAACTTCAATTTCTTTCCAAAAAGAACTTCTATCATCAATTAGTTCTTCTCATAAGCTCTCTTTCTGTTTTTATGCTCACAATATCTCTCAATTCTTTTTGCTCACAAAATTACTTTTTTCTATTTTTATTCACACATCTCTCTTTCTATTTTTTAACTCATAACATCTCTCTTTTCTTTTTGCTCACCAAATCTGAAAATTTTGTACAAAGTTCCATCAATTCCAATAGTTTCATACTATCCTCCCCACTTCCAAGTGTGTTAACTCTTGAGAGAGGTG